>MU187463.1:55664-68227 GCA_016904865.1 Pissodes strobi | reverse complement strand
AAAGACATTTAAAAAATAGGACAATTAATATTAAAATATTGTAGAATATGTAGCCGGGCTAAAATAATACATAAAATTCATCAAACAAACCCAGAAAAAAATCCCTGAAGCTATTTTTTATACCTTCACAACATGATTGTGCATAAACTGTTAAAAATCGCAATGGTCATGAATACACCTAAAGCTTAACATTATACGGTTCAATTTGTACACATGTAGTCTTTTGTCTATATCTCGATAAGGGTTGTTTTTTTTTGGGAGAACGCCTATTAGGAAAATTGGCACATTTAAAAGTTACAACAAAAAAGTTCTATTAATTTTTTCTCATATTCGTCACCGTTTGCTGGCAAATTGATGATTTATAAAGGGGTGGAATCAGTTCACTTTTATTTTCATCACAAGAGAAGTGTAACACTGACGTCAATTTTTTCTTAATAATTTGCCACACAGCTCTACTGCACATATTTGGATATAAACAATTTCAAAAAATTGCAAACCTATACAGGGTGGTCCACCAGGAACTGCATCGAACGATTTTAGTAAACCTACAAAATGCAGGCAATTTGATTAAAATATTTTCAAGAATCTGGCACTTCCGGTTACACCGGAAGTAGTTATCATCTAGCTTCTTTTAAATGGAACCTCTTGTATATTATTGCATTTTTGGATTCAACTTAAAATTTTTAGCATGTTTGATGAATAATGCATTATTAGTCATAACTTGTTTGTTTCTTTCTTTTTATTGACTTTGCTTTGCTAAAAACGAAGCTAAAAACATTTATTGTTATAACAATAAAGCATATTTTGACTTTGACTCTGACTGACTTGATGTATATTGTTATACCTCTAAACTTAGTAGTTTCATAAACAGTTGAAAATTGGCACTTTGGCTACTTTGCACCTTGGTAGCAAGAAGATTATTATTAGAGATGGAGTAAAATGTGTTTTACCTATATTGTTTTGTCTGTGACTTTTATACAGCTGTTAAATGTATATTACTTTTATGCTTGGTTTCTTCCTTGATATTATATTTTGTTACACTTCGTTTTATTTTGTACAATGTCCTATTTTATTTCTGCAAATAGTAAATAGTGATCCTACTTTATCTTTTTCTTGACTTAATAGTAATTAGGCTTGACTATCTTAGTAATTTGGGATTTGCTTGTTTTTAATTAAACCAACTTTCTTTCTTTTCTTCTTTTCTTTTTGTAGATTTAGTTAAGTTAAGCATGGTTTTGTCAATGTATACTAAATATTCGGACAATAAAGCTACTTTGAATTTGAAAAAAAAATTAATTTCACATTTCTTTCTTAACTTTTCAAGAGCTATCTGACGATACTAACTGACATGGATACCAAATCTGGTACCCCAGTAAGTACCATCCAGTAGCAATATTAGGTAGCTCTTGAAAAGTTAAAATAGGAATGTGAAAACCTTTTTACTTCATCTCGAATACAAAGAATCCAAAGTACCAATTATCAACTGTTTATAGCTGTGAATCTACTAACTCTAGAGGTATAACATCATGCATCAAATATGCTTAGAATTTTAAGCACAAACAAAAATGCCATAATATACATGTGTTCCATTTAAAATAAGTAAATGACATCTACTTTTGGTATAACTGGCAGTGTCCAGTCTCACCATTTTGAAAATATTGTAGTCAATCCACATTGGCAGATATATTACCAAATTTTCAGATTTTTTCTAATTAAAGTTTTCTCACAATCAATCGATGAAGTTCCTGGTGGACCATTATGTATTTTAGATTTTGGGGCTCCATATGTAGGTTGCATACGTGTCGCATACCGCAAATGATCAGATTTATTTATGTGACCAATCGCGTAGCAGTATTTACGGCTAGTTCTGTCACGCGGAGGCAAAGTAAATACGCCATCGGTTCACTTTTCATCACAAGGGAAGTGTAACACTGACGTCGTTTTTTTTTCCTAATAATTTGATGTAAAGCTCTATTGCACATAATATTTGGAAATAAGAAATTTCAGAACAATTGAGTATATCTTTTTTTGTATTAATATTTTAATTTATTTATTTCATTTTTATTTTATATTTTAGTCATTTACATATGTCACGGAGAAAATCAAAATGAAAATATCTTCATAAATTCAGAGGCATACTTTGAGCACGCTTTGGGTTAATATTTTGTTGGTTTCGCCCCCGGAGCGAAATATTAGTGGAACGATAACAATTTACTACATATGCACACATAGTCACGAATCACGCTCTCTGATTGGCTGGATGGTTTCCGCAGCATTTTAAAAAGACGTGGACGCACTTTACTGTTTTCAGTGTTCATATTAAGCGTTTAATAGTAATTATATAACTAAATACTTGACCTTAAATTCCAGTGCAAATAGGAAAAATTAGTCATGCCCAACCAGCGAGAAGCGTCTGTTCGCCGGTAATAAATCTAACCACTCACAGAGCATCATTCGTGATGGGTCTGTAACGCGGAGGCAAACTAAATACGCGAACCGATTTCACCTAAATAAAAGATACCCTTTATGTCGTAAATTTTAAATGTGACATAGGTATTTTCCAAACAACCCATATCGAGATATAGGCAAAATTCTACATTTGTACAACTCCAACCCCCTGTATAATGTTAAACTCTAGGTCTATTCATGGCGACTTTTAAGTTTTTGCACAATGATGTTGTGAAGGTGTATAAACAAAAAAAATAGCTTCTGGGTTAGGTGTCTTTATTGTCTAAGCTATTGGCCATAATTGGTCCAATAATCATATTAGGAGATCGGTGATTTTACCACTGTGTAATATATCCATTTTGCTTCAGAACTGCTTGAATTGGCTTTGGCATAAAGTCTACCAACTTCTTACTATCTTCACCAGTAAAAGAGTTCCAAATTTGAGTCAGCCTCTCTTTTAATTCAGGAACTGTTCTAGCTGGTGTAATGTGTTTTATTATTTACTTTATTGTTTTGTGTATATCTGTAATGTTCTAATATTAATTTAGCTTATTGGGAGAAAAATCTAGTCTACTAACTTCTTACAATCTTCAGCAGCAAACGAGTTCCAAATTTGAGTCAGCCTCTCTTTTAAGTTAGGAACTGTTCTAGCAGGTGTATTGTATTGTTTTATTTACTTTCGTGTTTTGTGCGTGTCTAATGTAGAACATTAGACACATTAACATTTTTACTATTTTTTTTAGTGTACCTAATTAAGATAATAATATTTGGATTCGATAGATATTTCATTTGTTAACTAAAATAAAATATTGACTTAGTCAAATGATATGGTTCTGGACTTGTAGAGTTTTTCAATGAATAGCTATTAATTTTTTAATTTTTTATTACAGACAATGTGAATAGCAGTACAGACCCAATACCTTTCACTTCGAACACCTTACTCATCAAACAAAAGACCAGTGCGCCTGTCTACTGCTACGAGAAGTAAAATTCTAAAGAATATTGGAAACTTGACTGGACAGTATTTAACTCCTCGGAAACAACCCCTTGAGATGGTAATAATGTGCTGTCAATTATTTTTATTTATGACCATGTCTAAGTTTGAAAGAAGACCATCTCGGGAAAGTCAAGTCTCTTTGTAAGAAAAGGCTTTATGACATGTGACATGCGAGCCATTGCTAATCTGGCAGACTCCAATGTTGTTTACCTTCTTTCAAGACATTACGCTGTTACAAATCCGAAGTTCCAAGGCAAAAAGCAGCAAAGGAAGAACGTGGACCTTAGATGATAAGCTCCTAGCCTTATGCCTTTTGAAGAGGAGTCCCAGATGCTACGCCTTAAATTCCAGTGCAAATAGGAAAAAATTCTCACAAGAGAACCTTGTTGGCCCTTCTGGAAAAAGTTCCATTTGATCCAATCCGCATCTCTTCAAGCAACTTGATGAAAAGCTGATAGAAAGTATTGATAGAAGTTGTGCCCTACTTTTTGATGAAATTTATATTCAGGAGGATGTTCTGTACAGAATCACTGGATTTCAAGATTTTGGTTCGAGGATTTACTGTGACAACTCAAAAATTGCAAACAAAGCACTAGTGTTTATGCTAGTCGGATTAATACGAAATTGGATGCAACCAAAAGCTTTCTATTTTAATTACAAGGGCTGCAATTCAACCAGATTACAGCAATGCATTTTTGAAGTTTTGCATGCTGTCAAAATGTATGGAAGAATGGGTGTTGTGGCGACAGTATGTGGCAAGATATTTAACAATGTAAACGCCCTGAAAGAGTTGGGTGTAACCATAGAGACACCTTCGTTGTGTTTGAGGGGCGCAGAGTTTATTCTAGGTAAGACCCTCCGCATTTACTAAAATGGACATTCAATTTATTCAGGAAGCATAATGTTCTTCTGCCTTGCTTAGTTCGAAATGAATAAAGTAAAACAGTATTGGAAGCCAAATTCGGAGATATACGAATAGCTTTTGATATTGATAAAAGCAATCCGTATCTGTTCAGAACAATGCACGAAATCAAGAAGACTCACATGCAAACTGTAATGAGATATGCTATGAAAGTTTGTATAAGTATATAGCTGCTAGCTGCACAAGTTTTGAGTCACACGGCTGGAGCCTTTTCGTACTCGCTCATTAGTCTAGGTAATCATTTTCATTTATCTCTTCCACAATAGTTTACTAAAATTATTATTTTATGACAAATTTTCTATAATTAGAGTTCAATGAGACAAATTGAAAGAAAATTCGTATTGTGCAAACCTTGCCATCTAAGATTGCATTGTATAAAGATTGTTATAATCAAAATCGATGTTCATTACAGGAGGACTGGAACAAAGAGCGGTCGCTCCTGCAACATTTGTGAAGTCTGTGGATATCTTCTTTGACAGCTTCAATGGCAAAGAATCTCCATTGTGCCCGAGGCAGTTCAAAATACCAACAGTTTGACTTTAAAAAAACTGCTCTCAAAAACAATCCATACCGCTTTCTAAAAATGTATAAATGATTTCCTCGAATGCCATTCAATAGGTGCCACAATCTGCTGGAAAAATTGTTTGGCTCAATTCGTTATGGTTGTGGTAATATCAATCCAAATGTCAAACAATTTAATGGGAGTCTGAAAACCCAAATTTTTAACGTTTTGACCAGTCAAAATTTTCGCAGCAACGAACTGCGAAAACGATGACCACATAATGATATCAACTTTGAAATCATTCCTGAATGCTTCCGAGGGCCAAGGAGATTTAGCGGAACAACATAATATCATGAAAGTGTCTCAAGGAAAACAAGAAGTGTCGGAAGAAGTTCCGCAATTATCTGCTGGTATTTCATCACATATTTCTACTGGTAGTGTTAATATATTATCAGTAGCATATGTTACGGGGTTCATAATTAAATCTATTATAAAACAGCTAAATTGTGAACTGTGCAAGTCGCTTTTAATTTCAAAAATTTGAAAATTCATAATATATATATTTCTAATAAAAATCGCTGGATGGTAACAATGTTCTAGTATATCCCTCTGAAATATTCACATCTGCTGTTGGGAATAGTGCGACTATTTTAGAGGAAGATCTAGAACAATGTGCTTCTCAAAAAAACATAAAGCTAAAGGTTGAAACCCATCTGAGAAACGGAATCAATTTTGATTGGCTAATATGTAATGAGCATAATAAAAATATTTCTTGTATAACTCAAATCCATTTGTCGAATTTCTATACCTTGGTGGTGTAAGTGAAGAAAACAAATAATTAAAGAGGAGAAAAAAGGTATTCCACAAGAAAAATTAAAGTTTTAACATATTTGATGAAGCGGCAACTTCATTTAGCGCAGCGGCCCGAAAGTTGACGCTTTCTGGCCTTTACTCCAAGAGTTGTACAATTTTTTTGCAACGTCAACTCAGCGTTGGGATATCCTTCAAACCCATTTCACTATCAAAAGTTTATCAACGACTCGTTGGGCAGCTCGTGCAGACGCATGCAAAAGTTTACGCGAATCGTGGAATGAAATCCATAAGGCGTTAGTCTCCATCGAAAATGACACACAACAGAAGGGAGCCGTTATATGCGAAGCAAGAGGTATTCGTTTGAATCTGTAATGTTTTGAGACGGCCATCATGACTGTTTTTTGGGGATGTTTACTGGATCGCATTAACGCCACAAGTAAAAAGCTTCAGAGTGTGGAAATTGATATTACCGTTGTCATAGAACTCTATGAGGTACTAATACATTTTATTGGCGAAACACGTAATAATTTTGATGAGTTTGAGAACAACGCCAAAGAATTGTCCATTTCTGGTGAATATGAAAGAGATTTTAGACGCAATAAAAAGCGTAAGCTACTTCCTGGTGAGACATTAGATGAAGAGATGCAACAAACAAATGGTCGCGAAGATTTTAGAATTAACACTTTTTTGGTCATAATTGATAGATTATCAGCAGAATTTAAAACACGGCGAGATGCATATACAGTGCTTAACAATAAATTTAATTTTATTATTAATATGACAAAATTAAGCACGTCAGAAATCAAAGAAAAGGTCAAAGCATTGCAAATAATTTATTCTACTGACTTAGAAGACGATTTTTCAGAAGAATGTCTTCATTTTCGTGCTCACTCAACTATAAAAAATGAAGATCGGAACAGTGCTGTCAGTTTGTTGAAATGGTTACGAACTGAAGGTCTTCAAAGCATTTACCCAAACGTGGATATTGCTCTTCGTATGTGTGTGTGTACTCCCGCCAGTAACTGTTCTGGAGAACGATCGTTTTCTTGTTTACGACGAGTTAAAAATTATTTACGCACAACAATGGCGGACCAAAGGTTAAACGATCTTGCTTTGCTTAACATAGAAGCTGATTTTTTAAGGAAATTGGATTGCGAAGATTTAATTAATGATTTTGCTGCACTTAAGTGCAGGCGAGTTTTGTAACACATTGTATAACATTTATTATATCTTATATTGTACTCTTAACCTGTAGTTAAATAATAAAACCTAAAACCGTTTAAATGTTTTAATTAAATGTGCAATTATTCCTGAAACCTCGTAAAATATTAGAAATTAGCAGCTGTTATTATTATTATTATTTATTATAGTAAACTTAGAGTTTCTTTTACCCACACTACTCACCCGCACTTGCGATAACAAGTAGCTCCGACGAAATTAATTGTGTTTAATTATATATACAAATATTTAACGGGCAATTCAGTGTTAAATCGTGTAAAAGTTATCATAACCAAGTATGCCAAGTTGGCAGAGTATGTTAGAGCAAATAACTTGTTGTAACAACTTATGTACCATATTCTTGCGAAATTAAACTAATTTTTTCCCTAAATTTCTAAATCTATTTAGTAAAAGTTGGCAATAAAGTAATTTCATTATGTAGTCTATACGGTGGATGCTGAGAAAGGGGCGGCTGATAGCTTGGGGCCTAGGGCGGCCGAGACTGCAAATCCGCCACTGCATGTTAATAAGAGAACCTTAACAAGGACATTTTACAGGAGACTCACGATAAAGGACAATAGATAAAAAGAAAGGACAGTCTTGTAAAATACAGGACAAATAGTCAGCTTAACTATGCCTTCTTATGTACCTAGTCACCTATATATGTACCTCATGAGTGCAAATTATCACAAAATATTAAATTATAATTATTTTAGTTCCTGTAGGTCCGATACTTGCCTTGTTTCTTTCGTCAGTAAGTTACTATATGCATTATGTTTGTAAAATGTAAAAAAAATCGGGTTAAGGTTGCATTTATAACGGATATCCCTCAAATTCACTCGATATTTGAGTCTTCTAGATAAGGATTTATATGTTTTGTTAATAATTAGGAAGTAGGAAGATACCAAAATTGTTGATGCTTATGTACTTAAATGCAAATTTTTTAAAAATGTTTTGAAAGTTGACGAGTGTCTACTAACTAAGCATTATGCTTAGTGTTAGAGTGCAGATTTAATTTTTATCTTTTTTTTATATAAATATTTTTGAATTACCTTAACTCATAATCAGTGCAAGTGTGTGGCTAATAGGTAGAAACATAGTGCCGATAATTGTGCATTATGTGAAATGCAGGAAATGCTTCTTTTAAATGGTGTATTATTTTTTACAGAAGAATTAGCAAAATTAATAAAATATTCGAACGTATATAATCGTCAAATTTAACTATTAGGGAATAATCGACGAAAGTAAAGCCATATGCACCTTAAATACAAGTAAGGACAGTGCTTTTAAACATAAATATATATATTTGTCTTCAAGCTCCAGTTATAAAAATTTAATCACAATGCCGTAATAGAAAATGTACCTACTTAAACCATCAAAGACCGTGTAAAATTTAAACCTATTAGATTATATACCTAAACATTTACTTAGATTTAAGTTCAAATATTTTAGCAGTTCCATCATCTGAGGTACTCAGAATTCTATTTCCATCTGAAAATGTAGCAATACTCAAAATGTCTGCCCTATGCCCTGTTAAAACTTCTATTAGAGTGCCCGCTTTCACATCGCATACATAAACAGCTCCGTCAGTTGCACCTATAAATACTTTGTTCTCTTCTCCTGACTTTAATAAAGTCACAGAACATTCAATTCTTGCTTGATGCCTTAGAGTAAATTTACCCAACTGCCATACACATAGTTGTCCTGATAACGATCCAGTGACAACAACATCAAGCTCATTATTAAATAATGCAGCTTCTATTTCAGTTTCGCCTTCTATTAATACATTTCCAACAGACTTTCCATCAGAAAGCTTTATTACTTGAGCACCAGGTGCTGTAATTGCAAGGGATCCATCAGAGTTAATGTCTATTGCATTTATGGTATCACTGTCGTTATTGGTCCACAAAGCTGTACTTTCTTTTATGTCCCACAACTTAATATGACCGTTTTCATATCCTGCAAGTAGTTGTTTCCCATTTGGTAGTATTTTTCCACATGTTGTTGGAACATTACTAGGAGATGGAAAAACTTTACAATTACCAGATGGTATTTGCCATACATAAATATCTCCTGACTGACAACCACAAAGCAGTACATTGGCCAGAGGGTGCCAGACTAGCCATTCCAATTCGTCACCTTCAAAACACCATACCAATTTCTTTTCCTTGAGCGACCAAACCTGAAACATTTTAACTGCTTGACTATCAATGAATATAACACTTGATACATAATTTAAATTTTATACAAAATTAATTCAATGTGTTGTTCAATTGTGTATTACTATGATACTATGGTTTAAATTGCATTGCCACCATTTGTAAATTCTGTATTTATGAGTTTAAAATATTCCCTTCAATATTTTTTGTTGTGTCATTTATAAGCTGTTACTACGAAATCACATCTAGTTACAAAAAGAGCTGTTCAAAATCAAACAAAAGTTACTTCAAAGTAACTAGTTACTTAGTAACTAAGTTAAATGAAGAGTAAAGGCTGTGTGCATGTCCAAACTTCCAAACATACTAAACGAAACATCCCTTGTATTGTAAGTTTTGCATGGAATACAATGGGTGATTCATTTAGTAGATTAACTGAGTTACTTATGAAAGATAACATGCAAATATATAGTTAGGTACTTATTTTAAAGTAACTCGTTACTTTTAGAGTGATTAGTTCCTTTTAGAGAACAAGTTACTTTTAAAACCACTACTTAGTAACGTTTAGAAGTAATTTAATATTCTTTCTACAATTCACAATTCAAATCACATGCCTCTATTATCAAATACAAAGTAAGGATGTTTTGCTTTCAGCGTCACGGTGGCTAAATTCGAAAAACGAAGTTAAAAATTTTTAACGCCGAAAAAGAAGTTATTGTACTAGATGCATTTCTTTGATTTGAAATCAAGAAAAACTATAGTGAAAAAGTTTAAAGTAATTGTTTTGTCAAGTTCGATAGCGCGGCGCACTTATGAAAATTAGAAGAAATGTTTTCTTTTTAAGTTTCGTGCCGCCAATCAGACTCAAGTAACGTGAAACTCTAAGAGAAACGTTCATCTGACGCTACACTTTAGATATTATTATAAGCCATGACTATGTATTTATAACATACATTTTCGATGCGATTGAACCAAAGACATAAAAAGTATAGTGAAAAAGTTAAGGTAATTGTTTTGTCGAGTTCGATAGCGCGGCGCACTTATGAAAATTAGAAGAAATGTTTTGTTTTTAAGTTTCGCGTCACCAATCAGACTCAAGTAACGTGAAACTCTGGAAGAAACGTTCATCTGGCGCTACGCTTTAGATATTATTATAATCCATGACTATATGTTTATAACATACATTTTCGATGCGATTGAAACAAATAGACAAATTTGTTTACTAAATAATGAAGAGGCCAACATCGTTCCCCTTCTTCTTTCCCCTATTATAAAATAGTACGCAAGCCGTAGTATTACCACAGCTTACTATAGTAAGCAGTGCTATTACTTACCGCTACTGCGGCGCTGTTGCCGATGGCACCTAAGACTATACTATGTCTGTATCGTGAAAAATCGGCAGCTTGTTTTTAATAACGTGGCAGAAAAATTACATTTATTAGAAGAGAGCATGTCAAAATATAAATTTTTGGCTTCAAAATATACCGTGTAGATTATAATACTAACATATAAACAGTTATAATACAAAACTTGAATCAAAATTGAAACACGAAAAAAAATGAAGTGTTATACCTATTGTTGTAAAAACGTCTTTTAGACTTAACCGCATTTAAGCACGCCACTAGATAAAAATGCAAGCCGCGAAGGAATGTACACCTGCATGCGGCATTTTAACGTTCCATGATTCTAGAATCGGCAGTTTGGAATTCTCAACCGAGGATAACCCAACCGACTTTCCAATCGCGCGAAAAGTAACGGCTTTGATCGGTTGTGCACGATCGGGTGGGAATATCCATCCCTGAAGCGCGTCGCTAGAATTAAAATTAAAGTTAGTTGCAGTTCAGATCCCGGAAAGGCGAGAAGCAATAAATCACTTGAGGCCAGCGCCATCGTGGATCCTCAGGAATCCTAACGGGACTGCCAACTCATCCGTTTAGCCCCTAGCCCCACACCTCTGAATAATGTATGAGATTTTTCGACATCTCGAAAAAGAAAGGGCTGTAGAAAGCTTACGGACGAGCGAAAAAAGCCCCGAAGCGAAGGAAAAGGTATTATAGGACCAGCACTTTCAACTGGTACCGAATCAGCCTCCTACCGAATTACTGAGTTTTTCTACGATTTTGCAACCTCAGAACTTGGCCGAATTTTCAACAATCTCCAAGAAAGGAATGACTTTATGAAGCGTAAGCCTGCTGCTGACTGACTTTCTGTGGTAGCTGCTATCTACAGTTTCCCTTGGATAGCGGGTAAGGCTTTGGTGGAGCCACCTTCGTCCCTCCCGGACTGACAGTGAGATCAGTTTACGGATTGGATGTCGTCTAAGAAGTCTTTTAAATAGCGAGTAGTCGACGCGATAACGACTTGGCATACCGTGATATCAACATAGTAGAGACGTAATAATTATTGTCTCTTAAGACGTAGAAGAAGTCAAAATGACTTTCCCAACCTCTCAGTCGACAGCAACCGCGCATCAAAAGCCCCCCGAGTGTGGATGAGCTCTTTGTGCTTAAACTGAATCGAGACAGATCACAGGAACAAGTAGCTTTAACCAAGTCCCTCGCTGACTTCTAACTAGTATATTGGGGACCCTGAGGAATTCATATAAGACCCGGCAGCGGCCTTTGGTTATCAAAGGGAATCTGTTTCTAAATGTCTTTCAATTAATAAATTATCTGGGGAAGCTCAAATCGAGGCGGGGCTCCACATAGGGCAGCTAGAGCGTCACTCGGCCGGGCCGCGTCTACGCGCCCCCCTACTGGATCACCCCGAGCCGCACGTGACACATAGTAGGCCTTGGCCGCTCACTGGAGCGGTTCCCGGTGAAGCACGTGCGCGCGGACGTAACTATTTTCCTCTAGAAACTTTATGTAAACTGGGCCCTATGTCACTACTTCACATTGTTCACGAAATAAGCGGTACTCCCTCTTGCTGCGCACGCCAACAACGTCGCGTAGCCGGCACTCGCCATGTTCATCAAAATATTTTTTAAAGTTTATGTTCGTAAAGATTTTTTTCTTCACTTTGGGCATGCCTTGGGTTAGTTTTTGTTGGTTAGGCCCCCGTAGCGAGCGGAGGGCCATGAATGAAGTGAAATATTAGACATTCTAAAATAGTAAACAAATGCTTTAAATCCCGCCCAATTGTCATAATAGTTTATAACCGCGGATCGCTAGAGGCGAGTTATTCCCGTAGGTATTGTCGCTCTTCGCTCTCACTGGTCGGCGGAAAGGCGTGATTGACATTTCGCCGTCCGTAACTAGAGTCTCGCCAGAACAGGAAGCCTTGATTCCCACTTCTGACGAACGGCATGGTTTGTGACGCTACATGCGTTGTTTAATGTTTACATTTGTATCTTTACATTTTAACTTCATGCAATGCCCTCTAAACCAACAAAAACTAATCCAAGGCATGAGTCCGCATGAGGCATGCCAAAAAACTAACTAATCCAATAAAAAAAAATTGCAAGCGTCGGGCGTCGAACCCATTACTCTGCGTTCTGGCCACCTA
>MU187463.1:0-52258 GCA_016904865.1 Pissodes strobi | reverse complement strand
TAGGGTAGCACAAAAACGTTCGGATGGTTGTTAGGTTAGCCGTAACAATATTAAGAACAATAGGGGACCAAGGACAGATCCCTGCAGAACTCCTGATCTACTTTCCAGCTGGTTGGAAGACTTATTTTTAAAACTTACAGATTGGAGCCACCCAGACAAATATGATTTAAACCACTCCAATCGTTTCCCCTTATCCCATACTTCTCGAGCTTGAGCAAGAGTACTTTGTGATCAATTTGATAATATTAGAGCTCAGGTTTAGGTAAGCACTTTTTTCCAATTGACTCATTCACTATTCAAACTATCATTTCTTTATGGATGAACATATTGACGCTCGACGAGCCATAAAATACTTGATGAGATAATGAAAAAAGTATGGTAAAACCCTTCTCCGCTATTCTAATTTCGGGGGGTTGCCCTACCCTTAGGGGGTTGAAGCTACATGGAAAAAATATATATTTTCCCTTGAATTAAAAATCAACCGGTTTCATTGAAGAGAAAAGTTTTCATTGGGCCATGCATAATACAGCCTACATAAAAATTAGTACTATTATACATGTTCCAAAAAGTAAAATTAAATCTGAAGTTTCTTTATATCGACCAACTAACACACTGCCTTGTAAGAGAAACGTACTAAATGAAAAACCTTTGTATTCCATGCAAAAATTTTTGCATGGAATACAAAGGTTTTTCATTTAGTACATTTCGTACATGCACACAGCCTTCACTCTTCATTCATTGTAAGAGAAAGTTCTGGAGAAAGTGGTGTATAATCAAATTGTATCATATTTTAACAAATATAGCCTTTTCCTTGGAAATCAGTGTGCATTGCACAAGGGCCACTGATGTGAAACAGAGATTCAACTTACAATCTCAAAGTGGAGAAACACTGTAGACAATAACAAATATGCAGTTGCTGTTTTCCTTGATCTGAAAAGAGCCTTTGAAATAACAGATATTTATTAATAAAAAACTGAAATATTATGGTTTCAAAAAAAAAGGGTTGTCATGTTGTTTGAAGAATACTTAGTAGACATATTTCAATATGTACAAGTTGTCCAAGTAATCATCAAAGAAGCATAACAGATATGGGGTACCACAGGGTAGTGTCCTTGGTGCGAAGCACAACAATTTCTCTATTTTATAAATGTATGAGTTAGTTTAATCAGGTCCCATCTGATATTAAAAATGCAGAGTCCTTATCAAGTTTTTAATAAAATGTTGGTCATATGTGTTGGATATTGAATAATGTGTAATTGCTTAGGTTGACCTATGTACGTTATTTTGCTTGGTCTTGATTGTGTGATTTTACGCCAAATTATTTTTTTTCACCAGAAAGGGGGTGTCCTATAGAGTAGTTTAAGCCAAAAAAATCGGCGGATCCCCGACATTTGAGCTGAAAAAAAGCTCCCAAAGTTCGACTTTTGAGGTTAATTGACGTAGAACGGACAAGGTGCCTCTACTACTTTCCCAGGTGGAACGTGAAAATAATGAAATTTTAGTAATCGACGCCAAAGGCCTAACACAGTGTGGCCAAAGGTTGCGCATTTGAGCCGATATTGGGTAGGGCTTGGGTTAGCACTTCTCCTTTTGTTGAGCCCCGGGGAGACCGGAAGTCATGCGTAAAGTGAAATATTACTTTAATGATAAAAATATTTGGGTTCAGAGCTGACGTTCAGTAATCATCGCGACACGTTATTAATGTTCTAATATGTTTTGAATGGGGGACAGTGGAATATATTCGCGGAAACACATGCAAGCTGCTGTATATCCACGATAATACGGCTCTTGGAATGTTTTGTTTCACATTTCACACATTCTTCTAAACATAAAACACACAAAAATATCCAAGCCTTTCTTCACGCAATTGCTTAGTGGCTTAAACGAGATGAAACTAACCAAAGCTATCCTAACCAAACCAAAGCTAACCCAAACTAACCAAAGCAAACCCAAACTAACCAAAGCAAACCCAAACTAACCAAAGCTAACCTAAACTAAACAAAGATAAATATTGAGAATAAGGCTTACGATGAACTTTGGGTTAGGGTATCATTTCAGGAGAGGAATGTTTTGTTTTGTGTCATCTGCTTCCCACCAAAATCTAGGGCAGCGCATTATCAGGAACATTGTGATACTATTGAAAGACTAAGCGACCTATATCCTAGTGATCTTTTTGTGATAACAGGTGATTATAACCTTCCTAATTTCAATGTATGTACTGATTTCGATGATAATACTTTCCTGCTAATCACTGCACTGACGTCAATAACCAAATATTGTTTGATACAATGTCACTTGTAGGGCTTTTGCAAGCAAATAAAAATGTACCTAATATATACAATAACTTTTTAGACTTAGTTCTGTCAAATTGTGATGGCAATAGTGTGAGATGTCCCAGTTTTAATTTTGTACCCTGTGATAATTATCATCCAGCTATAGAGATAGATTGTAATTTCGGATATGTACCCAGTGACTCTCAGTATGAATGTTCAGTGTATGATTTTGAGAACTGTGATTATTTGTTGATCGGTGATATGTTTTTGAACACACGATGGGATCAGCTTTTCTGCTGCGATGTAAATACAAATGTTTCAATTTTCTATGAGCATCTTTTTAGTATTTTTGAACTGTACGTGCCAAGGAAATTGATAAAAAATAATTATAAATTCTCCCCATGGTTTACTGGTGAATTGAAGCAACTTGTTATACAAAAAAAAAGATGCGCATAGACGTTACATAGGAAATCAGTCACAGGAAAATTATGTTATTTTTAGTGATCTCAGGTCTACATGTAAGAGTGAGGCCAGACGTTGTTTTGTGGAATATATAAGGAACGTAAAGCGAAGTATCATCGCCGACCCCAGATTTTTCTGGAGGTTTGTAAGGGGTAGGATCAAGCAGGGCGGTATACCAGAGAATGTCAGTTTTGAGGATGCTATTGGGTGTTCTGGTCAGGAGCGGGTGGATCTGTTTGCTACTTATTTTGCTTCTGTGTACGATCAGCAGACTGCTCATTGCTCAGATTTAGATACTGATATCCAAGACTCCATTAATTTGGGGTCGATGAGTCTGGGAATTTCGGAGGTTCTGGAGAAGCTTGAGGGTGTGGATCTCAAAAAAGGGTCAGGGCCTGATGGTGTTCCACCTGAAACTTAAAAAAACTGTGCTTTCTCCTTTGCACGGCCTCTATGGTTGCTTTTCAACCAATCGTTAAGATCGGGAATTTTTCCAGATTCCTGGAAGCTGTCTTTTGTAACGCCTATTTACAAGGGTGATGGAGACAGAAATGTTGTAAATAATTACAGGCCTATAACCAAGCTCTCTATTAGCCCTAAGGTGTTTGAGAGCCTCATTACTGACTACTTGAGTTTTTCTTTTAGGGGCATTTTGACACCATACCAGCACCGTTTCCTGGCAGGCCGTTCAGTGATGACTAACTTATTGTCATATCATACAAGGGTAATGATTTTATCTTTGGTTGCGTGTACATTCCTCCTGGCTCAGGTATGGATTCTTATGAAAGACACTGTAATACTGTTGATAATATTTTATCAGAGCATTATCATTGTACTGCTGTAATAATGGGCGATTACAATTTGCCTACATATGGGATAGCGGCAAATTATCCTGTAAGTCAACCAGCTAGTGTAGTTAGTGAATCATTTGCATATTTAAATCTTTTTCAGTGCAATAATGTGCCGAACCAACATAGTAGGTTTCTTGATTTAGTGTTTTCACATATCAGGGACATATAAGTTGGTGAGGCAATAGATCCAATCTTTCGAGAAAGTTTTAATCACAAACCTTATGAACTTTATGTACCAATTGATTATTTTAATGAGTTTAATGTATAAGGATACTGTGTTAGACTTTAAGGGCTGCAATTATTTAATGATGAATAATTTTATTTCTTCTGTTAATTGGAATGATCTGTACTGTCTTACGAATGTTGATTAGGATTTTTGTATGATGTTATCTATGTTATCTATGAATGTTTGAATGAATTTGTGTCGGTAAAGGTTATAAAGTGCTCCTATAAATTTCCCGTGTGGTTTTCAAATGAGCTAAAGCAACTAATTATAGAAAAAAAGAGAGCTCATCATAAATATAAGCAAACCGGTTCTCAAAGCGATTACCAGGAATTCTCAAATCTTAGAGCTTTATGTAAAACTCTTCAGGATACATGTCACAGTTTATATATCAACTCTCTAGAAAATAATTTTGAGGCTGATCCAAAAAGATTCTGGGGACATATAAAGAAGCTTCGTAAATCTACTGGCTACCCACAGGAGATGTTTTTTGGCGAGTCTAGAACTAGGGATGATACTGCTAAAGCTAACTTATTTGCAAGTTTTTTTGCTGATGTCTATCAACGAGACAGTCTTTGTGGTTTGCCAAATTTTTACTTAAAACTGAAGAGGTATATGACGAATTATCTCATGCCCCATTAAGGTTTTCAAGTGGACCAGATGGAGTTCCCTCAATCCTCTTACGCATGTGTCCTTGTTCTCTAACAAATCCTTTGAAATACATCTTCAATTTGTCCCTGGGAACAGGATATTTTCCATTACTTTGGAAGAGCAGTTTTATAACGCCAATACATAAATCAAGGGAAAGGGAGAATATTACTAACTATAGAGGTATTAGTATTCAATCTGCCATCCCAAAGATTTTCGATAAATTGGTTACAAAACATCTTTTAAATCATCTTAAACACATTATCATTCCACAACAACATGGCTTCTTCCCTGGACGCAGCACTGTATCTAATCTGTTAATCATAATATTCTCATAGCATTTACCTTGATTTCTCGAAGGCGTTCGACAAAGTCAACCACAGATACTTGATCCACAAGCTTGAAACTATAGGAATAAGCGGTTATCTTCTGGAATGGCTAAGAACATTTCTTGTCGGTCGCTTTCAGTCTGTAAGACTTAATGGGAAGCTGTCCCGTGAAATAACAGTCCTTTACTGTTTCTTTTATTTGTGAATGATATTGAAAGCTGTATTAAAAGTGCCCAATTTTTAGTTTTTGCAGATGATATCAAAATCTATAGAGAAATTTGTTGTCCAACTGATTGTGTCCTGCTACAACAAGATCTTAAGTCTGTTAATGATTGGTGCTATAAGAATGCCCTATCTGTAAATATTAATAAATGTTCCATAATTACTTTCTGTCGTATCTTAAACTGGCAGGAATATTCTTACAACATAAATAGCATCACACTTGATAGACAGTTCAGATTTAGGGATATACTTTGACTCCAAGTTGGATTTCAAGTTCCATACTACCTATATCTCAAACACAGCATTTAAACTGCTAGGTTTTGTAATGAGAAATAGTGAAGAATTCTGTAGCAAAATTTTTCTTACTTTATATTATAGTTTAATAAGGTCAAGAATGGAGTATGCAATAGGGAACTTGCACCTGTTTTTTTTTTATTTCAATAATCTGTTCTATTACGCTAAAAAAGAAGGTGTGCCAAATCTGAAGTGTTAAATATCACCCGTTTTGTTTCTATACATTTTTAAAGTTGCCGTTAAATCCGCGCCAATTTAAACACGATTTGACGTCATAGAGCATAACGATCGGCGCGGCGCACAGTAGAACGAAGCAATGTAAATAGGTGGACATTGGCGATTTTTGAAAATTATGATTTTCTCCGACCTATTTTATATTTTTATATTGTTAACATATTGCTGTTTTTAGAAAATACCTTAATATGGTTGTGGCTACCTACATCGTGGAAAAAAGTATGTGATTTCAATGGTAAAGGTATATTGGTTAAATATGACAAAATATTTACTATTTTTCGGTTCCCCAAAAAAAGGTGTTTTACAAAACTCACAATTTACACTTTGCGGCATATTGAAACTAATATATCTGTGAATCCTTTAGTGTATAAATATTGTTTTTATACTATCTCTTTTATTTGTGGTACGAGATTTCTCTTATCAGTGATTTCGTTTCTGAATTATTAAGTTTTTTTGGGTTTTAAAAAAATGGCTTCAATTGGCTAAGCTAAAATTAGGCGTTTTGGTATGATCAAACCTTACCTAAATAATGCCCACAAAGATTGGCTGCGACCACTTGCGACCCCGCGAAATAATCGCATATTACGCATTAGGTGCATAAGACAGCTGAAGTCAAAGATAGTGTGGAGTAAGGAACGTTTCTAATTTACAGATATAAAAAAAATAGTACAAATAAAAGTTACGAGATACGGGGTGGTGTATGTTTTAAAGTTATTTTCAGTTATACAGGGTGTCCCAATATGATGGTACCGATATCAACTTTGACATTTTCAATGGGACAACATGTAGATTTGTGCATTTTTCGATTCTACGCAAAATGTTAAACAAAAAATCATCTTCATTTGTTTTTGAGATATCGACCTTTGAAAATTGACAATTTTCGGATTTTCAAGCGAAATATCTCGAAAACTTTAAACTAGCGCAAAACGGCTTTAAGGCTCCCATCTTCATTTTCAATCATTTGACATCAATTTCATTCGGTTTTAATGGAAGTGTTGGTTAAACCTGAAGTACCTAACAATATGGATGTCAAATTGTAGAAAATTGAAAAGAAAGGTAGAAGCATGCATAGAAGCCGTTTTGCTGTATTTTGAACAGTTTTCAAGATATAAGATATCGTGGAACATGATACAATGAAAACAAGATATGATATAAAGGACTTGATTACGTCACTGGCGAGCGAAATTTTGACTGGTCACAATGCTCGTAACAAAGGAATGACACACGGTTTCTATGGAAAGTTGATAAGTTTGCCAAGGAAACAGCTAAATTATATGTAGCTTTGTATGGCTGGTATTACATACCGGCATCTATAAACAAACTTCTCATGCATGGAGCCGACATAATAAGAAATTTTATTTTCCCTATAGGCAATCTTTCAGAAGAAGCAGCAGAGGCGAGAAATAAACATTTTCGCCATTATAGAGAGTTCCATGCAAGAAAAAGTAGTAGGATATTTACAAACGAAGATATTTTACATAATCTAATTCTCTCATCAGATCCATTCATATCTACTTACCATAAGATTAAAATCTGAGAACAAAAAACCAACTATCATGACAGAAGAGGCTCTTTCCTTAATTAATTTTAAGTAATTTTATTTTCGTATTTTTCATAAGAGGTCCTTATGAAATTGAGTCTTATAAGAAATCTTTGATTTTAAATAAACATACCGAGTTGCATATTACTGAATAGGAAATAAACGATCATTTCAACAATGTTGGAATCTAATACTGCGGCCATAAGGAAAACACAGTTGATGATGGTTGAGAGGAACCGAAACGTTGAATTGGAGTTCTGACAGCACTGCCTTTTAGGGGTGAAAAACTGCTACACAAAAGCATTTCTCGTTTTTTATAAGCTTTTGATATAAAGCCTGAAAAAATTAAAAACTAAAATGTTAAATATCTTTTCTTTTGCGGATGTATTCGGAAGGCCTAAGAATATTTTTAGTGTTTTATTTAAGTAAGCTTTAAATTCGGCAAATTTGCCACATTTAAACTACATATTTGCTATACCTTACGATTTTTAAATCGTTACGGTAAACCTCTAATCTTTATGAATCTTAATCACCCTGTACTCTGTATTACGTCAATTTTTTAATCAAAATTGGAAAAAAGCATCTTATACTGTTATCAAACAAAAATAACTAATTCAAAATAATAAGACCAAAAGATTATTGCGAATGTCCGCGAATGTCCGGGTTTTCCTATACTTCGATCTACTGTGCGGCGGATCGGCCAATCATCTACCTGCCACTTCTATTGCGACTCGCAGAGAGAGACAGCAGGTTATGCTTTAAGTTTTTAGGTTTAGTGGGTTGTAATATTTTTTTGTTTTGTCTGTGACAGTGTTTTTGGTTTGTATTTTGTGATTTGAACTAAAATGGAAAAAAAGACAGCTCATAAGGCGTGTATTGTACCAATGTGCACAAACAAATACGACATTTAAACATTAAACATTCACATTAAAGGTACAGATTTCTCTGCAATATATTCTTCATTTTACAATGTTAGATGGTAGCTGTATCAATACTTTATCAGGAATAAACTCAACGCAAACGTGCTTTATTTGCGGTTCGTCTTTTAAGGAGATGAACACAGATAAAGTTTTCCAAAGGGTGACAAAAATTGAAAATGTTAACTTTGGCCTATCTTCCCTTCATTCATGGATCCGTTATTTTGAATGTTTGTTATATATTTCCAATAAAGTGTTGGCAAGTTAAGGACCCTGGAAAGAAAAAACTTGTTGAAAACCAAAAACGAAAACTTCAGAAGGGTTTTAAAGTTCAAATGGGATTAATTATTGACAAACCAAAACCAGGCTATGGATCCACGAATTATGGGAATATGGCTAGAAGGTTTTTTCAAAACCCAGAGTTAAGTTCCTCGATAACCGGCATTAACAAAGAACTCATTTTAAAATTTTCAAAAATTTTGAGAGTTGTGACTATAGGACAAAAAATCAAGTTGGTGCAGTTTTAACGGATTTTGAGGGAATCGAGAAAATCGGGAATTATATCCATAGTACTATATGCCTTGCAGTATTCATAAGATTCTAGTTAATGGAATTGAGATTATCCAACTTTTTGATTTGCCCATAAAGAGGTCCGAAAAGTGCGTTTGAACCACACAAGAAAAACTTCTAGAAAAAGATCAAATAAGGACATTAGTAATTACTACTTACCTCAGATCCATTTATATTATCTTTCAGAAAGACTACAACTTTCAAATCACGACAGAATAACATAAATGATATCACAGAATAATTGGAAATAGACTTTTTTGTTTGCAACAGTATTCGGATATTTTGCCTTCAGATATTGGCGAACTTGACTTGCAAAGTTCAGACAATTCTGACCTTTCGGAAAGCGAATAATTTTTTTTTTTTCGCTTAGGGATCTAATGATTATTTTTTTTTAAGTACATATAAATTTTCATTTATTTACACAATGAGTAGCAATTTTACAATTTTGAACTTCCTTTCCCTTTTCTAAGAATGTTTATTATGTTATTTAACCATTTTAAGATCTTTATTTTTTCTGGGTACCTTCTTTTTGAAGTTCTATACTTAAAGTTAGTAGTATCATTTTAAATCTATGTCAAAATTTATTGAATTATGTTTACCTATAAGTATTTATTATTATTATTATTATTATTATTATTATTATTATCATTTGTATATAATGTTAATTTATTATAAAAAATAAAATTGTGCGATAAAAACCTAACTGCGACTTTTTTGCTGTTTTGTGTTATACTGAATCCAGAAATATGAAAAGTTTCATAGCGTACAAGCCAGCATAAATTTTTTATAAACACCTAAACTCAGATTTTTTGTGTGTCAGATATAGCTTAGTGTATTAGCGACCCAACGGTTATTATTTAGTTTAAATCCATTGAGTACAACAAGAATAATGATTTTTGTCCATTTATCCCATTCACTCAAAGCACTGTGCGGCGCGCCGACAAACTGATTATTATGCTCTTCTACGTCACGACCAGTGAACGAGCGTTTCCGAGCGCCTGGAATAATTCGAATTTCTTGACATTTTTATTTCAAGATTTTGGCCACAAAGAATTTAATTAATAGATTCTCTTTTTACTGAACTTTTTTATAGGATGTCCACGTATGGTTTTTAGCATTTATTTCGGTTTTTATTTGTTTGTGCAAGTTCCCTATTGTTGTGTGGGCACCTTACTACAATAATCATGTCAATGCACTAGAACGTGTTCAGCATAAATTTTGCAAATTTTATTTTTACAATAGTGTTTTGAAAGATCATTTAAATGCATATAGCTTTACTGCCGTGTCAGACTATCTTGGTTTAGTTTCCATTGAGAAAAGAAGAGAATTTGCTGATCTTGTTTTTCTCTTCAAGATACTCAACTCATTATGTGACTGCAAGGAGTTATTGGAGTTAATAAACTTTAATACTTACCATTGGGGAAGAAACCACCCACTTTTTCATATTCCACCTTCAATGACGTGTCGCTGTGGTGTTGTTTACATTTTTATATAGTTTGATGTTTCTTTTATATGGTTGAGTGCAATTTGTTGGTGTTTGACTTTGGAGTATGACTTGTATATACTTTGTTTGTGTATGGAAGTTGTTTATTATCCTTTATATATTTTTTTTATATCATTTTGTTACAGTGTGTAATTTTGTATTTTTTTGATTGGGCAGGTCCCGCAATAAAACAAACAAACAACTAACTCAAAAAATGAAAATGACTTATTTCCGCAAGAAGTTTTTTGAGGTATTATGTTTAGAAAATTATTTATAATGTAAAACAGAAACATGTTTTCGTGTACTGATTTCAGTTATTCTAGAGTCGAAAAAATGAAAATGATGCATTTCTGCAAAAATATTTTTATGAGATTTTGTATTTGGGGAGGTTGCTCTATACTAAATAAACAAAGTCAATTATCTCAAAGTCAATTATGCTTTATTGTTAGTAAGATAAATCTTGTTAACAAAGCTCTTCAATTGCATGCAAGTATACAAAAAAAAGTCTTTACAAAGCAGAGTCAATGTCTAAAACCACAATAAACATTATTTTCCAAATAAAAATAAAATACAATAGAACACAATACAATAGAATACAATAAAATAAGATAAGTTAAGTTAAGAGCAGTCTAAAACACAGTAAACAATCAAAATCAAAATATCTAGACAAAATAATACAAATACAGAGCAAGGTCCCTCAAAAATACACATAGATTAAAAGCGGTCATTAAAGTATTCACCCAAATCGTAATAAGCCCTCTCCACCAATAACTTCTTTACAGACCGCCTGAATAAGGAAAGCGCAGGGCAAACCTTTAAAGTATCAGGAAGGTGATTATATATTTTACGGCTTTCATATACAATTGAATTTTTCACCAGGGCCGAAGTAGGTATAGGCAAGTGAAGGTCTTGTGTTTGCCTAGTAGCATAAGAGTGACTAGGCCCGGGCAGGTTATCCCTACGCTTATACATCATAGAAGCCGTCTCCAGAACAAACAATGATGACAACGTTAGAATTTTTTTGGATTTGAATAAGGGCCTACATGATTCCCTACCGTTTACTTGATAGATGTATCGCACTGCCCTTTTCTGTAAAACAAACAATGAGTGCAGCAAACGATTGTATGTATTCCCCCAAAACACAATTCCATACCTTAAATGCGACTCCACTAGAGAATGGTACACCTTCCTAGCCAGAGAAACACCAATCTCCCTCGATACCACACGCACAGCATAGCATACAGAAGCCACCCTCTTTGTCAGCCCCATAATATGTGAATCAAATCTTAAATGGTTATCGAGAAGAATGCCCAAGAATTTAGTCTCTGTTTTCAAAACAAGTGGAACATCCCCAAGCAACAAATATTTCTTACATAACTGATTTCAGCTAAGCGAAAGTTGATCCCATATCTTTTCAGTCTCAAACGTCTGGCAACAGTGTGCCTTCACCAAAATATCTATTTCCATGGTGACTTGTGACATTTGACAGTAAAAAGGGGGATGCTTAGCTTACAATTATAATTACAAATAAACTTTTATTTTGTTTCATGGGGCTATGGGCCGCCTTAAATTAGGACCGGGACAAAACGGAAGCCTCTGGTTCTACGCAAATGTCTCCTGGTTAATATTTTTACTCGAGAATTGATTTTCAGGTGTGTATTGTCTATATTTCTAGTGCTTTTGCGAAGTGGTGCTGAAAATTTGTGTCAAAACTCAAACTTTGGGGTCTTTTTCGGCTCAAATGTGGCGGATCCTCCGATTTTTTTGGCTTAAACTACTCTATAGGACACCCCCTTTCTAATGAGAAGAAAAAAAATCGCGAAATCGTAGATACCTATATGTCACAAGACCCACGATATTATTAAAAATAATGTCAATCAATAATTGAGTGACAGCATTTACATAGAAAGTTGATGTGAAGACAATATAAAGTAAAAAGTGCATGTTATCTTATCTTAATTATATCACTTAATTAAAGCATAAATAAAGTAACTTTTAACATGTCAATGCTCGTGTCAATAAATGTTTTTCACAGATCTGAATTGATGAATGAATGCCACTATTATTATTTGGTTTGTTCTCCTCTGAACCTTCGGAAACCTAGCGACGTTACCATATATAATTAACAGTAGTGAAGGGACTATTCGAATACAAATAATTGAAGTATTCGATTCTGGCTTTCATTCGAATGCATTCGATTCTCAACGAAGAATTCGAATACCAGAAATATTCAATGCGCTAACAACGAATTAATCGTCGTGAACGATAATCGAAAACGCTATACTGTAAAAAGGATAAAATAGAGTAAAACTATTAATTAAACAATTACTGTGGTAGTTTTTTAATTGTTGAATATTTTTCTTCTGTAGTAAATATATTATTAATTTTAAATGCGGTAATCGGCAGATCTGACATACATATTTTTGCATATGCAGAAGATAAGGAGTTTTGGGAATTCAAATTTAAATTATTAAAATGATTTTAGTAAATCTTTAATAAACTTTTACATAATATCTAAACAAAACAAGTTTTAACCAATATTTTATTTTTTAATCATGAATGATTTCGCTAACCTTTGTAAAAGATTTTGCTCTTATGCTAAAATGTATCAAGAATGAAGACTTCAAGATGAAACAATCCAGAATCAGACAATTTGTAAATTTGAATTCGAGAACGAGACTTCGAAGTCACTCGAAATCTCGAGAGGTTGAATCAATTGAAACATTTGGAATATCGCGACTAATCAAAATAATTCGATTCTTTGTATTCGAATAATCATTCGATTCTCAAAAGTATTCGAATGCAGGATATTCGATTCTAAAAATCATCCGATTTTCCCTTCACTAATTAACAGACAAGTTAACTTTTATGTCAATAAATTTGTTTTTATACATTTCAATTGATGAACGAATGCCATTATTATTTGGTCTTTTTACCATTGAATGTTGAAAAACCTAGCAACTTTAATAAACCATCCTTTTATATCGCAACCAGAAAATTCTCAGGTCGACCTACTATATATATAACCAAGAGCATCCTTTATTTATCAAAGTACCTACAGTTTCGTACTATACCTGTATCATTCCAGCCATATCTCCTGTAGCAATATACTGATCATTATGATTAAAACCAACTTCAGTTACAGAATCCTTATGGCCCGTACATTCAAGAATCACTTCTTTCGTGCTAGTATTCCATACATAGGCCATGTCATCTTCCCCACCAGTTACAGCCCATGCTTGATCCTTGCTTATAGCACTGCAAAATACAGATTTTGCATGTTTATCGAACGTAATTTTTGATATGTCGATTACTTCGGCTTCAATTTGATCCTGGTCAATGGAAATATCATCAATGCCTTCATCAATATTCTCATCATCTAAATAGATCACTTCTACGTCTTCAAAGTCTTCAGACAAATCATCAAAATCATCCATAATGTATTCAGTATTCAAGATAAATTCGATTAAGTGCGATTCCAAATTACGAACAGAAAACAGAACAACAAAAAGCTTGGTTATGGTAATCCAGTGTTGCCGCTGGCAGGAAATGAAATTATGTGATGGCTAAGCCAAAATTATCAGATTTTGATGTAAATTATGTTAAAACCTGAAGATGGCGGGACCAGTAAAATATATCTTCCGATTCGCCGTGAGGTTCGTTTTTTTGGAACCATCCGCCGAGTCCTCCCGCCTAACGAGTCCTGGGCTTGCGCGCGCATCACATTGTTTACATCTGTATTTTTTTCACTTCACGCAAAAAAAAACAAATAGCCTGTAGCAATACCTCCTAAGGTATTGACTGTAGGCGATCTTAAAGTCTTAAAGTCACTGAATAGGTATCCACCAAAAAATCATTGCGAGCAAACGTTTGCAGTTCTATTACTGACAATCGTCTCCACCAGCCAATTATTCGCAAACAACTGTACCCAAAAAAGCAAAGCGCCCACACAAACAACAAATCCCTTTGATGTACCGACACCGCTCGGAACACGACCAAATGATTGCAAACGTTCGCTAATGCGCGTGATAAACGTCTCCACCAAACAAACATGGAGTTTGCAAACAATCGCTAACGTTTTGCGCGCTTGGTGGATATGCACCTTTAGATGTCTCCCACTCGAATCGGTGGTTACAGTGGCTCTATCTTGTATAGAACTACTGTATCGGTGGTTTTCTACTGCCTCCCTCTATTTTCAAATAATAAAAGCTAGGCATACAGTTAGAGAATATTTATACGAGATGGGGCCTTTTAAATACTTTAAATCTTACAGAGCCTTTTTGTATAAGGCTACTGTATTAAATATCAAATTATATTATTGGCAGAATAAATTGTCTGTTAAAATTATGTTAAAATTGATAATTATGCCATCTTCAAATTTTGTATCAGACTGCTGGCAAAATTATGTTAAAATCTGATAATTATGTGACAATCGGCAACACTGTGGTAATCGCTAGAGGTGCAGTGTTGCCAGAGCGGCAAAGCCAAAAATCGCTACAACCTGGTGTGAAAAGTCGCTACTTTGTCGCTACTTTCTTCTGACACAGACAGGCGTAGTATACTTACTAAAAAAAAAAAAAAAACCGTGTTGTGTTTTTTACAGAATAGGATTTTTTTACTTTGCTGCATAAAATTGGAAGGGAAAAATAGTTAATAAAAACACAAAATAGTGTTTTCACTAAAACTAACAACATAACACACAACACATCAAAAACTAATTTAATTAGTAACTACCCAATAAGAAAAACGTTGGACAAAATACAAAAACAATCATTGTTGTATTTTGATTACCATGTATTAGTTAAAGATTGATAACTGGCAGGCGAACACACAAATTATGGAACATGGAATAAAAACAAAAGGTTTTGATCAGACCGATCGATTTCGGGGAAGTCCCGAACCCCGGATCACAACTGATGCGATCTAATCCGAGCCGAGCCGATAGAGCAGACATGACAGTGGCTCCCGGTCCTCAATTATAATTTAAATATCAAGATAAATACGATAATTCCAAATCGCAAAACAATGATTAACAAAACTTCCTATAATTCAAAATTCGAAAAAGTCGCTACAAATGGGCTTGTTTTTGTAAATCGCCGCTATGTCTCACAGTAATCAAAAAGTCACTATTTTCGCGACAAGTCGCTACGAATGGCAACACTGTAGAGGTGTGCAAAAAGTATCTACCGAATAAAAAATTATTGGTTACTTTGCTGAGTAAAAAATATCGGATACCTTTCATAATAGAATGGATTCCAATGGATACTTACTTAGGTCTCTTCACCTTCGATTATGCGTATTTTAAGGTCCTTTACACAAGTAGAGCACTATGTAAAAATCGACCTCTCCTATTGGTCGATCCATCTCGTAGTAGAAAAGAAATATTCGTGATGCAATCATTTTACCGCAAGAGTTCCCGTGGTTGAGAAGTTTAGATGGTTGGTTCTCACCTGGACGGGCCGGGTTCAAATCCCTACCTTTTTTTTATTTTTTTTTAAGATTATATTTCTGAACAGTTTTTTCTTGATTTTGGGTATGTCTTGGGTTAGTTTGGGAGTTTGGGTTAGTTGGTTAGGGTTCTTTTTTTGGGCCCACGTCGTGAGCGAAGCGAGTGGAGGGCCATGGAGATCGACCAAGAGGAGGGGCCGATTTTTACATAGTGCTCTACTTGTGTAAAGGATCTTAAAACGCCGATTATACCACAGCTTATTCAATACCAGCTATTTATATCCGCTTGAAATGACGGGTTCGCGCATAGCCTGCAACGCATTTGGCATATAAAGGCTCAGCAGTCAATTAGCGGCTAGGTCGCGCCAGTCTGAAACGTTCCCGATGACGAAATACTGCGTGCGACGCCTCCCTCTCTCTCTTACGACTCCAGCACCATCTAGCGTATGTGGTGTTGACTCGAGCGATTGTATTCGCGTTGTCTTCGTGATGCAATCAGTAGCGTTTTAAGATCCTTTACAGGCGTCGCCGACTATATCAAAATCGGTTTCTTCTATTGGTCGATCCGCATGGCCCTCCGCTCGCTACGGGGGCTCAAGAAAAGGTAACTAACCAGGTGCTGATCCAAGACATACCCAAAATCAAGTAAAAAAGCTGCTTAGAAACGTAATCTTTAAAAAAAATAAAAAAAAGCAACGGGGTTCGAACCCGTATTTTCCAGGTGAGACCCAACGATCTAAACCTCTACACCACGAGAGCTCTTGCGAGAAATTGATTGCATCACAAAGACATATTGTAATACGAGATTGATCGACCAATAGGAGAAGCCGATTTTGATATAGTCGGCTACGCCTGTAAAGGATCTTTAAATGCCAATCAGTATTCAGCATAAGCCGTGGTGGTCTAGGGGTTTAGATGATTGTGTCTCGATTCTGTGGATATCGGCGGCGGCCGGCGGCTCGGATTCTAACCCCGTTGGTTTTTTTTTATTTTTTTTACGGTTAAGTTTCTAAACAGTTTTTTTCTTGATTTTGGGTACGTCATGGGTTAGTTTTGGTTAGCAAACAGTTTTTTTCTTGAATTTAGGTATGTCTTGGGTTACGTTTGGGTTAGCCCCTGGTTAGTTTCCTTTTCTTGAGCCCCCGTAACGAGCGGTAGCGAGCGTAGGGCCATCCGAAAGGTGAAATATTACTTATTGTAATACGTGCCCCTACTTTGGATGCACTTTTTACGAAATATGCAACAGCTTACATGTGTTTCCTCGAATAAATAATAACACAATCGTGTCGGGAACGATTCAGACCGGCGCGACCTAGCCACTAGTCGCTTGTCAGAGCGTCAGTTGAGGTCGGCACTGTCAGAGAATTTCTGGCGATTTACAGGAGCGTATTTAGTAAATTTAGTAGCCATAGCGTGTTCTGTGCGTTTGAAGTGGAAATAATGCGTCGCTGTACCGCAATAAAGTGCTCAAACAATAATTGTAGTCACAGTTTTTACACGAATCTCGATTTATAACGTCGTTGGGCCCACTGAAATCAAAGAAAGCCGACGATAGCGAGTAGCTATATAAATGAAATACAAACGTGTATTATCATTAGCGGCTAGGTCGCGCCGGTCTAAACATCGTTCCCGATGACGAAATATGACGTTATGAGAATTACCCATGTCGTGGCGGCTTAGCAAGCGCCGTAGTGGTGTAATGGACAGAGTCCTTGCCTGTCACGCGGGCGGCTAGGTTTCGATGCCCGTTGGGTCTAAGACTTTTTTTCGTGAGAAGTTTTATTTCTTGATTTTGGACATGCCTTGGGTTAGTTTTGGTTAGCACCTGGTTAGTTTCCTTTTCTTGAGCCCCCGTAGCGAGCGAAGCGAGCGGAGGGCCACGCGTGAGTAAAATATTATCGCTTTTAGGCCGCGCGATCTAGTCACTCGTGTCCCCGGCACCCTATAACGCAATCAACGTGTTAAGGGGGAAAATAACGGAATACCATATACGTATACGTATAGGCGGAATACTGTGTTTGCAGTGTTGCAAACTCAATTTCTAAAAATTCACTAGGAATGAGTCATTTTTCAACTCAAAATCCACTAGAATTTTATTTACTTGCACGGTTTGCACCATTGTTTATACAGTAAAGGCAATACTGACACTAAAGAATCTACTAGATGCAAATAATGCAATAAATAGCAAGTTACTAATGCGGAATAAATTAAAAATAATTTCTGTAGGTCGGGTAAAAGAATACTTGTGGGTATACGAATCCGATGTTTTTCTAACCTAACTCTTAAATTAAGGAAAAGTTATTAGGTATACACAGGTTACAAATTAAAAAACACTATAAAAGTTCTACCTTCTACCACAGATTATATACTATATTGGGTTAATAAGTTATACATTCGGGTCTATGTGCGCCATTTTTGAGCCTTCACGCAAGCTTACGTGCTAATTCATATATTTTCAAAGTTGTTTTTTCTGCATTTTGAACATTGCCTTGGGTTAGTTGTGTTTGGTTGCGCCCCTGGAGCGAGCGAAGCAAGCGGAGGCCCATGCGTGAAGTGAAATATTAAAACGACAACACTGGGCTGCTGCCACAATTTTCGCGTTCAAGTTTAAATATCGTGATTTTGCGGTTGACACATAACGAAATTTTTAAAAAGTAAGGTGATTTTACATGCCTTTTGACTAGGCATTTTCTACTAAAAAATCCATACTAGATCCGTATTTTGTCCACTAGGGCACTTTCAAATTCTATTAGAGCGGTTTTTTGTTGTTAACCGTATTCTACAATGTATTTGAAACGCATTTAAAACGCAACGTCATCATTTGGGTTAGCAGGAAATGTCTTGTTTTAAACCGGAGAGTCATCTGCCAGTTTTATATCAATATCTGTTATTTTAATTTTTATTTACGATCTGGTTTGAGCTATCATATTTCTTTAAATATTGGTTTGATTTTTAAATGCTTGCTATATGATATTATATTATTATAAATAAAAGATGACTAAAGAAACAACATTACTTCTTACTTCCATTGCTAGTTGAGCAAAATAATCATTTGCCTTTCCTTATTTCTGTATTTTATATGTACAAAAGATCTAAGCCATGAATGTTTTTACCCTTTTTCGGACGACTACGACCATATATGTGTATATTACAATGGCTAACGGATGAAAAGCTGTAACCAGCCTTATTTGCTAATTGCTCATTCAGCTGATCCATATGCCTGACTGACCTGACTCACTCAGCGGTTTATATTTTTTTATATAGAAGGCGTGGGTCAAAGTTTTCGGCAGTTTGAGTATTCGCTATGTGCGTTACACGACGCGACATCTAGTGGTACAAATGTGGCGAATTTCTTAGATACGTAACACGTTAAGCACATGGCAAACGAGTGAAAATTAAAGAAAAATTATTGATTTTAGTACAATATAATTAGTTCTGCAGATAATACGTTGTCATATGAGAATATTTATCGATTCGACTGAAAAAAAGGTATGTTCGATATTCAATTTTGCGTGTATTCAGCATAATACTAAAACTTTGTAGGTTATGAAAGCGTAAACATGAGAATATAATAATAATAATAATAGCATTGTGAAATTGGTACGATTAAAGTTTCAAATCATGAAGTTGTTGAAATTACTTTAGAATGAATGAAGCCGATTTACAATGCTTTATTTTATCAATCTGGGAATGGATAGACAAACTGAAATTAAGTTATTAAATATATTTTTCAGGATTATTAGTGCAATACTCACAATTTTTCGTATTATTCGCACAATTTTTGACACAGCATCTAAGATAACCCATTATATCAAAGATTTCAATGTATTCCGCGTGTATATTTGTCCAGTATGGTAACTAAATAAAGTTCCACATATCTCCGACTCGCACGCACGATCGTTCATCATTTCCCCCACTACCCTGACGCACAGAGCGAATAGGGCGCCACTAGATTTTTGTGTTGCACGAAATTCATTAATTATTAAAGCTTCCTGAAAATAGAGTAATAAAATTTAGAATACCCTATAAATGAGCGTTACGAAAATTTGTTATTTAGAATTACAAATAAGTTGTTAATTAAAAAATAATAAACTTACACCACTTGTGTAGGACAATTAATCCTATCTGAAATCAAGTTGAGGTTCTAGGCACTTTTCTTCTTGTAGTGCCTATCCGTTCCGGATGTTGGCTATCATATTGGCTATTCGCACTTTATTGACTGCAGCTCGAAATAGCTGAGTTGTTGTCTGGTTGCACCAAGCTCTCCAGTTTTTCAGCCACGATGTTCGTCGTCTGCCTGGTCCTCTAGTTCCATACACTTTGCCTTGTAGAATATTTTGCACAAGTTTTTATCGGCTCTCATTAATAAAATAAATAAATAAATAGCTCTTTATTTCCAACAGTCACCCACTTACAGGAAATATAATTATAAAAACAGTAAAAATTATAAAAAATTATTAAAAATTGTAAAAATAATACGAATTATATCTAAATTTGTACCTGCCAGAAATATAAACAAACATGTTTCAAATAAACAACCCATCGGTTCAAAAAATCAGTCATCACGAATCGACAAAAGTTTAGTTCTAACAGTCTCCATAGAATCTGAAAATATGTCGATGTCACGACCACTATTATTTAGCGTTTTGCACATAAAATACAAAGGAGATCTAGTCATCATATTGTTGTTGGGCCGATCACAGTAAAATATGCAGGAATTTCTTGAACTAACCCTAGGAACACATATCGCTAGCTGATTAAGCAAACCAATGCAGTCAACTTTATTATGCAATAATTTATGTAAAAACTGTATGGCTATTATTTCCCTGCGATCGTTCAAACACACCATATTGAAACGATCCAGAAGCAACTTTTGTGAAGTTCCTCTTGCTGGATATACGCCATCCTGCTTAAAAGCCAAATATTTGACAAATTTTCTTTGGATAGATTCCAAGCCATTGATATAAGCTAGATATATTGGGTGCCAGACAATTACTGCATATTCTAATTTGGATCTAACAAATGAAGAAAACAACACCCGTAATGCCCTTTGGCTTTCAAATGCTCTACAGCTCTACGCATTACATGTCCTAGATATTGTAACTTTCGTGCCTTAACCGTATTGAGGACTTCTCTTTCCTTGCCCATCCTTCTCAGCACTTCTGCATCGGTAACCCGGACCATCCAAGGTATTTTTTGAATTATCCGGTAGAGCCACATTTCAAATGCCTCAAGTTTCTTGGAGGAAGCCTAGGTAAGCGTCCACGATTCGACTCCATAAAATAGTATTGAAAACACGTAACAACGAAGTAAACGTATTTTCGTGGTTAGCTGTACAGTCGGACTTGCCGCTGATGCAGTTCGACGGCTGGGGGGCAGAGGAGAAAAACCCTAAAAAAACAGGTGGCGGCGAAGGCCGTCAGTAGCAGTAGTTTTGTTTTTAACTGTTTTGATAGGGGCTGGGTGAAATCAAATTTTTTTATCTCATTCTTTTCGAAGCTTATTACCCGTGCTGTTGACTATATGTCGTGGCTTGTCAAGACTTTTTTCATCTTGAGAAATGCGGTTCTTGTCTTTTCAATGCGTGGTTCCACTCATCATTAATGTTTGTGCCCAAGTATACGTAACTATTAACCCTTTCCAGGAGCGTTCCATCTGCTAATAAGTTTCCACGGATGTCTTGGCTTTTACTTATTATCATAAACTTCCTTTTACTCTTGTTTATTTCCAGCCCATACTGTCAGCTGAAAGCTGTGATTCGGTCCAACAGATGCTGCAACGTAGCAAGGCTGTCTGCGAAAACAACAGTGTCATCTGCTTACCTTATGTTGTTTAACCGTTCCCCATTCAGTAGTATTCCGGCCTCAATATCTTGCAGCGCCTCTCTAAAGATATATTCAGAGTATAAATTGAAGACGACTGGAGGCAGTATGCATCCTTGCCTTACACCTTAGTATTTTCATGTATTCTGTTCTGTCTCCGTCTATCCTGAAACAAGCCACTTGGTTCCAATAGAGATTTCGGATGATATTGATATCTTTTCCATCCAGGCCAGTTTTTTTCAAGACTTCCATCATTTTGGTGTGTCGTACTCGGTCAAACGCTTTGGTGTAATAGATAAAACACGCATACACATCACAGTTGACATCCCTGCAACGCTGAAACAATACTTGGACTGAAAAAAAGGCTTTCCTGGTTCCTACGGCGCTTCTGAAGCCGAATTGGGACTGAGATATCTGTTCTTCACAAAGTTTAAATATTCGGTTGTGGATTATTTTCAAAAATATCTTTAAGAGATGACTCATCAAGCTTATAGTACGAAACTCATTACATTTTCTAGCATTCGGTTTTTTTTCGGTTTTTTTGATTAAACCAATAATGCGGTTATCATATTTTACCAATTACTAGAACGATAATTACTTGCTATTCTACGTTATAGCTAAGATTCTTATTAATATTTTAATATTAATCAATTTTTAATGTAAATTAGAAAATCTATGTAGGTATAATGCGATAAATATTAGTCAAACCACTCTTACATCAATCCCGTGGCAGTTAGAATAAAGGTAGACCTGTAACAGTCCGATTTTGCCAAGAGCACACATTTTTAAAAGTTTATTTATATGCCGCCTCTAGAAAAAAATGATGCTGTATTTTGCACGCATCGGTTTATTAATTCTAAATTTATTAATTTGCTTTGCCAACAATTCACTTGAAGCTGCCATCCCATCGGTTTATTAATTCTAAATTTATTAATTCGATTTGCTTGTAAATGCCAGTTTCCTAATATGAATTAACTATATTTTAAGTATAGGTTAGCTGTTAGCTATATATTTGTATTAGCTTTTATGATCCGTTGTGACTATTTATTTTAGTTGATAAACGATGTACATTGTTCTTAAAGTAGCTTGGCTTGCTTTATATTGCAATATCGGGAACCGCCAGCCGACCGTTTAATATTTTTAAAGAATTATGTTAGCCTGCAAATACGTTGCATTTTACTTATTGAACCATAATTTAATTTCAGTTTGAATGTTTTATTACCTTTTGAGAACCCTAGGTTGATGTTCCGGAGATCGTTTTTGGACCTCTGCTTTAAATGTATTTCTCGTTCTGTACGGCTGACCAGTTTTTGTGAGGTTTATGCCAAATAATAGGGATGGGTTATCTATCGCGCGTTTGTCATTCTCGATTTAGATTTTTGAAGGTTTATCATTCCTGTTAGAGCATTTCCTAGCATTTCTGGAAGAATGTAATTTTAGCTCACTATTCGTGGCTTCCGCCGTTATTTATCATCATAATAAGCGAGATCATATATTCTTTTAGGGGTGATTCATACCTATCTTTTTATATTCAAGTTGTCTGAACCTTAATATCTCTTTTATTTGCTTTATTGCATTGCAAGTCCATGGGGTTTTTTGTCTGGGAAAATTTATTTTATAAAGAAGATATATTTATGCAAAAGGGGGGGATCTATGAATTTCATTAAAGTAGGGGGGCTTCGTTTAATGCGTACTGGATTATATCAGGGTTTTTTCCAGCCAGAAATAGGGCCACTCCTTGAAGGGCCACAAGGTTTTGCGGAGGGCCAGAACCCTCATCGAAGGGCTACAGCCTTGTGGTTCCCGCACTAGAGGCCGTTCCTGGGCATCCATAGGCAATTCCACCAGAGTTCGACGACGGGATTTGGGTATAAGTTTTGTGTCTTATTGTTTTTTAGGTGTATCCCAGTAGTATAATCTTCGTTTCCTTTTTTTTTCATATAAATCAAACATTGAACGCCGAGTTTTGAGGTAGCTCATTGATTTTAATTCATTTAATTTACATTTATTCACTGGTTTATCGGACCAGTTAATCTGATTACTTTGAGTTGTTTTCTCATTTTAATAAAGTCAAGCGCTGGCTGGATTTCATTCTTTTCATTCATTAGTCGGGAGATATAACCGCTCTGAATTTTATCTCTTTATCATATGAATCAAGCTAACCATAGTTTTAATCTAATGTGGTGCTTTTATTAACTTCTCAAGTTTTTTTGATTTAGTCATTGTGTCCGCTCATTGCGGCATATTATCACAATCAGTGCAGCTATTAGCGCACGCATACCTAGTTGTAAGAAGCTTAGTCTACGTCAATTGATCACTTTGATAAGTAGTGTTTAGTGCATTTAGTGATAAGGCATATAGAACCGAAGTTTTCCAACTGAATAGGTCTCGGTACAATCTTCACATTGTACTCTGTATATTTTATCAATTACTTTAACATTCTTTTGTTTTATTTAACCACATTTTAATATAACCTTTTTCTCCAGATAGATTGTTGCTGTGTTTTCAAAAAAGAACTTAGTTGCAAATATAGTGATCATTAAATTTTAGATTGTGTTTTCTTGATAGAAGTTAGTTGATTATAATTGCGCCATTGTTTTCGTTTTTTTTTTTTGATAGTTCGAAATTAGGAACTGAGAACCGGTTAATTTTATGAGCGAATCTAGCCATTCGGTACAACACCAGCCGAGCTTTTTCCGTTTAGCTGGCTAGAGCGGGTGGCGCTCAAACGACCCCACGACGGGGGCCGGGTTTTGTAACACGTCTCTCCGGGGCTAGGTTAATTTTTTTTTAATTAATTGGGAAAAAAAATCTTTTGGTTCAATCAGAAAAAAAAACGTGTTGCACAATATCAAGCCGATGAATTAAATTTGCAAATTTAATTAGGTGAAAGAAGTTCTGCCATGGACTTTACAACCAAGTACATCAAAATTAACTAAATCGGCTATTCTGACAATAGCCAATGAAATCTCTAGCTAACTCAAGATGAAATTAAGCATATCACTTAAGATAAGCTCGACAAACAAGATAGCTAGATCAGTAAAGGATTTAATTGTAAATTCATTAATCAAAATGGCAGGTAGCAAGAAGGGTATACGATAATTTAGATGACTGCCTGCTTACTGTGATAATTATGACTTCATTAATTAAAACGATAGATAAAGAAATCGGTATACTATAATCAAAATAACTGACTTTATAGTCTTAATTATAGCTTAATTAATTATCAAAACCATAGATAGAAAGATCGGAAGACCATAATCAAAATAATTGACTTACAGTCTTAAGTATAGTTTCAGAAATGAAAACGATTGATAGAGAGACTTACAGTCATAATTATAGGTTCATTAATTAAAACCGATACCTAACGGAAAATATAAGATACGCAATTTATATACATAAATAAAAAATAGGTTTTACATTACTCTGTCGTGGAGTTGTAAAGAAGGCTTTCTGGATCTCTGCACGTTTGTGACACGTGATTGCGTCGCCCCGACAAAAAAAGGCATTGGAAAGACATTGGCCCTCGGTAAGAAATCGGTTCTTCGGAAAGAAGTCGGTACCTCGGAAAGAAGCCGGTAATTTTGAAAAAGTCGGTACTTCGGAAATAAGTTGGTACTTCTGAGAGAAGTCGGTACTTCGGAATGCAGTCGTTACTTCGAAAAGACCCTAGTTAAATGATAAATAATGTTTAGCCATCTTAAATAGTAACACTCGTGTCGAACATACCTTTTTGTAAAAAAGGCACCACGCTGCCTCTCCACACTACGTTTTTACGACGAGATGGCCGATATTTTACGAAATATACACGGTGATCATTTATAATGTCCCCCCCTCTTAACTTTTTTGTTTTTCGCATTAGACAAAAATGTTAAATACAAAAGTTGTGCAGAATAATGTAAGCTATTTGCAGAATTCATTTATATATATACAAGGTGTTTGCAGAAATGAGTGACAGGTTAAAGTTATATCTTTTTAAATGAAATACCCTGTATATTATTAGTTTTTTAGAATCTCCTACAAATCCTGAATATTTCTTCTATGACATGTCCTATACCTAAATGTAATAGTTTTCGACATATTCGCATTTTAACTAAGTAGTTATATTCAAAAATAAATATTCTAGATTCCAGTTCTTAGGTGGCCGTGAATTAGGCAACTACAATACGAGACCACTATTTAAAATGCGAATATGTCGAAAACGATGACATTTAGGTATAGGACATGTTATAGAAAAAATGTTCAGAATTCATGGGAGATTCCAAAAAATTAACAATATACAGGGCGTTTCATTTAAAAAAATATAACTTTCACTTGCCACTCATTTCTGCAACACCTTGTATATATATAAATGTATTCTGCAAATAGCTTACATTATTCTGCACAACTTTTGTATTTAACATTTTTGTCTAATGCGAAAAAGAAAAAAGTTAGGAGGGGGGACATTATAAATGATCACCGTGTACATTCTACTGAATGGAATTATTAAGACAACGGCACTATTAAGCGATACTCAACTCACTTACGTCTAGGGACTATCCCATAACTCTCAGCAGCAATAATGTGGGTTGCTTAAATTCACTTTTCGCATGGCCCTCCGCTCGCTACGGGGATTAAGAGAAGTAAACTAACCAGCTGCTAACCCAAACTAACCCAAGACATACACAAAATCAAGAAAAAACTGTTTAGAAACATAATCTTAAAAAAAATAAAAAAAACGACCGGGTTTGAACTCGGATTGCCGAAGTAAAGACTAACCATGCTGACCACTAGACCATCATAGACCTACAAACGATTGGTTACATCGCGAAGTACATGAAAACAGCTGACTGCGCCACTGTTACTTGATGAAAATCCATTACTATGTAATTTATTAAAAACTTGTTTTTGATTTTCACAATTTTTGGTTTATTAAAACTTCATGACAATTGTTTCGGTACACAGTACGTTCTTCGTATGATGAGTAATTGTAATTTAAACTAAATTCAGAGACAATAAATTTATAATGCTAGAAAACTACCTGCTTATAACCCATGATACATCTCCCTGTTATTGTATCATGCTTATAACCATAAGTGGGTGGATCCATTTAAGGGTTTTAGAGGGGAGAATTGTTGAGGTCAGTTTGATCCATATATCTTTTTACGTATATGGTTTGATCATTCAATAATAAATCGGTCTTTTTAAGTTTGTTAATTTCTATGGTTTCTAATAAATTGAGTTTTTTACTTTTATTTTGAATGTGTAAAATATCCTCGTTAAAGGAATATTTTGTTTCTATTAAATGATTACTGTAAATGGAATCGGTTTTTATATTTAGAAATGGTTTTTATGCTCTAGAATTCGTTTTTTGAAATTTCTACCTGTTTGTCCTATATATATTTTTGGACAAGAACCACATTTTAATTTATATACTCCTGACTTAAACTCTTAAACAATTTGCATGTTTTTGTTTTATTATTCTTAATTACAGAGCCTAGAGTATTTTTACACTTAAAAGCGATATTCCGATTTAACTCTATAAGTTTTTTAGCAATTATTTCGCTAGGTTTACCACAATAAGTTATCAGCTTATAATAATTTAATGCTTTATTCGAGTTTGGTTTTGGATAGACTACGCTTATGGCTATATTATATAGTTTCTTTATAAAGATTCTTTTGGTTCCGGTTTATATCCATTATTTATTGCAATTTGTTTAATTATGTTTAGTTCTTTGTCGTAATCTTCTTTATTGAGAGGAACATGTAGTAATCTATGTAAGTAGCTATTGAAAGCTGAAATTTTATATTTGTAAGGGTGATTAGAATTATTATGAATTATTGTGTCTGTATGCGACTGTTTATGATAAATAGAATTAGGTCTAGAAAGTTGATAGAGTTATTATTCTCTGATTCAAATATAAATTTTATGGAACGAATTTATATAATTTAGAAAACTGTGTAACTGTCTATCACTACCTCGAAAAGAAGCGATAACGTCATCGACGTACCTGTACCAAAATAAAAACTTTTTTGCAAGAGGGTGTTGACTGTTGATGTTACGCGATTCTAAATTAAAGATTTCAGCTAACAAAGGACTTAAGGGATTACCCATAATTAAGCCTTCTTTTGAAGCGTATATTTTATTGTCAAATTCAAAGTCATTTTGGTCTAGACAGGTTACAAGTAGGTCTAATATATCCTGTTTTATGATTGGGTTAGTTTTATTACGGGTCAAGATTATTAGATCTATAATGTTTATGGTTTCTATTGGCGGTATACTCGGAAATAAGTTTTGGAGATCAAAGGAAATTAATTTCGAATTTTCTGTTAGTTTGGGTTAGTTTGGGTTAGTTTGGGTTAGGTTTAGATTTGATATTATCTATTAACTGATACGAATTTTTAATAGGTACCATATTTTGCAGATAATTTACAATGATGTGTGATTATGTTGATTAATTATTTTTTAGTTACTTTGTATGGCGGGGCTGACATAAACGATACTACAGGTCTAATTGGCATTTCTATTTTATGAAGTTTAACTAAAGAATATAGTTTTGGTGCTATTGGCAGCCCCGTCTCCAGGCCTTAGGCCGCCCGAGGCGAGCAGGATTTGGCCGCCCCTTACAACAGACCAATTAAGGAGTCAATAGGTTTGTTCTAGCATGAAATCTCAAACGGTTTGAAACCTCCGGAGTTTGCGCATAGCGATATAAGCGTCGCTTTTATTGCTATGCGCAAACTCCGGAGGTTTCAAACCGTTTGAGATTTCATGCTAGAACAAACATAATAATGACCTATCCGGCGAATAGGCGCCCGCGCAGTTTTTTAACCGATAGGTTCCGATACAAGGATATGACCTGCAGGGTCTATATTTTCATGGTAGATGTACCACGTGGGGGCTACCTGGAATTAAATCGGGGATGCCGGGGCTGGATTTTAAGAGGGGGTTTTGGGCGGCTATAATATGAAAATCGCGTGGTTTTTCGTGATTTAAGGATAAACGGGAGCTCGGAGCAAAATATTGCCGCCACCAAATTCCGTAACGCGGAGTCGGGGTTGGCTAGTTAGTGGGTATACCCAAAAACATTTAACCTAAAGAGACCCGACAACTCATTCATAAAAATCCGAAATCTTGCAAAAATATCAACAAAACGATTGTCCCGCCCCCTTTAATTTTTATGAATCGTGTACAAACTTTTGTCAAACTTCGTCCCCACTACTAAATGTAGTATTGCCCGCCCCCGCCTGAACGAAAGCAAGAACAGTTCATAGACGTAGACTTTGAAAATGTGAGTCCATCATAATAATAATTTCAATAAAGTAAATACGTTTAATTTGAAATGATGGTATTTAGTCGGGTGCATTATTTAAAATATATTTATGTTTTATTTATAGTGTGTGGGTTAGATTGCGTTAGTTTGGGTTAGATATGGGTTCTGAAGGTTAGTTAACATAAAATAGTTATTTTGCTGTGTCACGAAATTTTTCCGTGTCCTTGCAAAACCACTGCCATGAAGCCAAAGAAGTATTCACTTCAAAAATGATTTAATAGAGGTTGGTAAATGACTGCAAACATATCAGATTATCCATTAATATCACATACATAGGTAAGTATTATAAAATACGAATTAATCACATCACAAAATGGTGCCCACTGTACTACTGTGTTTCATTTACTTTTACTTACTTGTGGAAACTGAGGTTCGGATAATAATAGCTGGAGATTTTGCATACCTCACACCGCAAGACCATCGTTACTTTGATATAAAGTTTATAAAAAATATTTATAGGAAATCACTCGCGAAATACAAAAAAGCTATACGTCGCGTCGCGTCGCACAAATTCAGGCTTTAAAACGTCCATTTGAAACCAAACAAAACTTGGCGAAGAGTGCTATTTTGCACGTTTTTTAATGAAAAACATTAATTTATTCAAGTCGCGATCAAAAGTTGGACGGCCATCTTGTCACTTTTGACGTCTGTATTATTAGGAATCCCATTCAAAAAGGTGTCGAAATTTTTGCTAGTGAGCTTTGACATTGCACAATTTTGTTAATATCATAGCAACCAGTCATCGAAAAGACTTCTTTATGATACCAAAATAGAAATAGTATATTGTGCAACAAGTGCTGAAAATAAGACTTTTCACACGAATGAGACAGTTTGGTGACACGAGCCGTAAGCGAGTGTCATAAAGTCTCATGAGTGTAAAAAGTCTTTTCAGCACGTGTAGCACACTATACTTTTTCTACGACTGCTACATACAGGGAGGGTGCCCCACTGGGAGTGTGGTAGAAAATTACATGTTATATGGGAAACATTTTTATTATTGATTTATCAGAAAATTTTATTCCTAATGAAAGAAGCTACGTGAGTAAGAGATTCTCACTAAACTATAACTAGGGGCACAGTCCTAAAATGGGGCCACCGGAGTGGGGGTCCCTATTTTCCAAATATTTTGAAAAAGAGGCTCCGAGGGCGAAGCCCTAAAATGGGGCCTCAGGGGGCGAAACCCTAGAATGGGGCCTATAGTACGGGAGTCCCATTTTTTTACAGATTTAGCAATGGAGCCCCGAGGGCGAAGCCCTAAAATGGGGCCCCAAGTCTTAAAAGGGGGCCCCTGGTATAATAGTTCCATTTTCTAAAGTTTTGCAAAAAGGGGCTCCCGGGGGGTGAAGCCCTATAATTGGGCCCCCTTTTTTAGAGATCTGGTAATGGGACCTTTTAGGGCGAGGCTCTAAAACGGAGACGACGCCCTTTAATCTAAATACCCGAATAAGCGTGTGAAAAGTATAATTTGCACACGCCGTGTGCAAAGTATACTTTTCACACGATGTTGGAAATGTCCAGTTTTCCAGACCAGTTGTTAGTGCGTTTTTGTCTATTTTCAGGGCAGTCGTAGAAAAAAGTATAGTCAACTTACATTTGCAATGAATGGTCATTGCATAATATACTATTCAGCAGCTAATAATGAAATAAAATTTCCGAAAACTTATTTCCTGAATAATTTCAAATTTGAACACGAAATTTATGAGATACCAAAAATACGCAATTTTATCCAGATTTAAACGTTTTTGTGACACATAGGGTTTTTCTACTCTCAATGGTTAAACGAAAAATGAAATCATACCACTGCTAGCCTAAAAATAAATTGCTTATCATTATTTTTGGGACAAATAAAAAGGAACTGAAGCATACAAATTTTATTTAAAAACATATAAATATGACAAATATTATCTGGTTAATGATATATTCAAAAAGTAGCTTAATAACTATTTTCTTCTATTAAATACCTATTAAAAATATATTTTCATTTCATTATAAATGCTGAATTTCCTAAATAAACTGGTATATCTAGAAAAAAAGATTAAATCTAGAGTATTGGCAATTGTAATTGGTTTATTTAGATTTGCTAAACCAGTAAATTGTTAGGGTATTGTATTAATAAGTACCCGTATTAGGTAGGTATATAATATAACTAAAGTAGATAATAGTATATTATATACCTAGGTTGAGAAGTAAGCCATTATTTACCGAGCACTTTTATATCCTGAGGCGCGGAGCGCCGAAGGATATAATGTGCGAGGTTAATAATCGCCTTCTCAACCGAGGTATATATAGAATTTTTTTTACTACTAACACTGATATATTATCATATTTGATTCGATTTGATTTTTATATTAGTCGTTTTCTACTTATTTTTCAAATAGTTCGAAATATCAAGTAGCCTGGAAGTTCAGTTGTCTAACTGACAGATATCGTAACAAGAAGCGTTTTTTCGCGAGCTAACTACAATTAACCACGGCATACTACAGGATACTACTTTGTTTTCACGAGGATTAATTTAATTGTGGTAAGTGAGGGGAAGTTTCGTGACGTCACTATTACATCATCATTTTTCAACTACGGCTTACTACAACTTACATACGTGACGAGGTGTGGTACTCGAGGTTTCATGGAGTCATGGCGGAATAATTTTGAAACGTTAAACATGTGAAATGTTTGTTTTTCCATTCTGAACAAGTTTGTAAATTATACGTTCATGAAATTCTTCTATAGAAGCCTCATACGCATCGGAATTCCTACACAAATGTGCCCCAAATATTATTTGGGCAGCATAAAGTATCCTGAACATATTCATCGAAAAAATACCATTAGTTTGCTTATCTTCAGAGCCCACCATTCTGTCATTAAAAATATGAGTAAACGTTCTGCATTGAAACTAATCATTTTCAAATAAATATGCAAAATATCTATATTCTTTTCTAGCAATGCAAGATCTAACTACGGTATTTTGGCGAAGACAGAAGCAGACAGTACAATTTGTGGTGGGGTGCCCGCTTGGCACTTACTTCAGTATCACTTGTAGTTAACCGTGGTTACTCGCCAAAAAACGCTAATAATCTCCTGACAGCTACATACATACAAAGTACCTTCTCTCCATCTAAATTTTGACAAAATCGCATTATTAATAAGAATATTATGGGGAGTCATGAAAAATGAGTCATACTGTATATAATTTTTTTACTAATAGCACTGATACAATCCTTATCATTATTTGAATTGATTAGATTTTGAAATTAATCATTTCCTACTCATTTTTCAAATAATCCGAAATGACAACTAGTTGTCAAACTAACAAGTTTGACATTTTGACATTTTCCGTTTCCGTTTCATTATTGACCTAGGTTTTTTTTAATATTATTATTTACCTAGGGTGAGAAATGTTACTTCTCATTTGAGGAATGGAGTAAATAATGGTGATTTATCATGTTAGTAGTAAAAAAACATATTTACAGCAGTGCCTTCACTGGTTTTGAAACGTTACCAAGTTAGTATATTTACTTCGAATGGGGAAGAGCCGTCGGTCGTCGACCTCCAAAGCTCTCAATCTATTGGTGAATTACTTTACTACGTGCATACTATAAATATTTTGGGGGTAAAACAAGGCGGAACCAAGGGAAGCGGCATTGCCAGATTGACATGTAAGAACTTCAGAACCGGTTTTTGTTGAATCAAAAATGGGGAAAATAAGTATTTAGTGTTATAATTTAATATGAAAAAAGTATGTACAGTAACTCGTAAACTTAAAATTTGGCAACGCTACATCTATCGACCATAGAATGTGCCTCAATGTTGGGGGAAAACAAAGAACTATTTGTCCCGTCTCTTCAGGTTAAATGTCTTTGGGTATACCCCACGACCCCCGTTTCCTGAATTTTTCTCGAGAAGTGGGGGAAATCGCGAAGCACGTTTTTTAACGGGTAGGTTCCGGTAGAAAAAAGAAGAATAGCGGCAAACGGAAAAAACCGTATTTTTATATCGACCTACCTTAATTTTGTCCCATAGAAACCGGAACCTGCCTGGAACCTATCGGTTTTTTCTTCCGAACGACTTGAAATTCGGCATGTAGGTAGAGGACCTCAAGGCCGACAAAAAAAGGTTCTTTACGAAAAAAAATAATATTCTTAGTTTTCGAGAAATCGGTCATTTAAATTCGACGGCCTTTAGCCCGTATGGGAGTCGTCGTTCTTAAAAATATATATATATTGTTGTTTTTTTGAAAAAAGGGGATTTTGTTCAAAAATTTGCAAATTTTTTTACCACCCTGCCTTACCATATGCCTTTGAATATTTTATTTTTATATTAATAACATGTAAATGGACCCCTTTAATCGCTTCCGTAATAAAAACGGATATTTTGTTTTCAAAAAATTTTTCGGAAAAATTCACGGGTATCTTAAAAAAGCGAGATTTTCATTAAATCAGCCATAATTCGAAAACGGTAAGAGTTAGAGGTAAACTCTAAATGAGAAAAAGATGGGCCTCGTTGGGTACTATAATGTGCCGTATCTAGTTTGGTTGAGTTCGAAAAGTCGTATGAGTTTTCTGTACTTACCGAAATATTACGAAAAAAGTTGTATGTTTTTAAAAATGTATTGTTTAACCACCCTGTATATGATTTTGGAAATTTTATTTGTACTTTGGTGATATGTAAGTGGATCCTTCTAATCGTTTCGGGTTTCGGTAATAAAAACGAGAAAAAAATTAAAATATATTTTTCTAAAAAAATTTATTTGGAAGTGGGTATTTTAGAGAAGAGTATTTGGGGGCGCGGAGTTCAAATTTTTGGTCTAAAAAATCGCACAAGTCTGCTGTACCGAAATATTTCGAAATTAGAGGATTTTTTGGGAAAACTTGTTTTTAACACCCTGTATGTGAATTAAAAAAATTATTTGTACGTGGGTGACATGTACGTGGATCCCTCTAACCGTTTCTCTAATGAGAGCGAAAAAAAAAATCAAAAATAATTTTCGAAAAAAATAAATTTTGACCTGGGTACTTTAGAGAGGGGCATTTAGGGGCGCGGAATTCGAATTTTTGATGTAAAAAATCGCACGAATTTTTTATACCGAAATATTTTGAAAATAGGGGATTCTTTGGGAAAATTTGTGGTGTTAAGACTCTGTATGGGATTAAAAAAATATATATTTGTACGTGTGTGACTTGTACGTGGATCCCTCTAACCGTTTCTTTAAAGAAAGCGAACAAGAATTTTCGAAAAATAATTTTGATGTGGCTACTCTAGAGAGGGGCACAGTACAGGGGGGCGCGAAGTTCGAATTTTTTGTCTAAAAAATTGCATGAGTACGTATATGTAACATGCGCTCGCTCCTCGCATGTGTTACATGCTGTTCAGTAATCGATCAATCAATCGGGTTGCGTTTCGGCCATTTCTGAATCGCTTTAGGGCGATGTCGCCCGTCCCTAAAGATGTGCTAAGTCGCGATTTTTCGTTAGCAGTTGCGACTGTTAATGCGATTTTTCATTCACTGCGAATTTAAACTGCTAATGCTAATTGCGAATAGACCGTTATGTTATATAGTGGGGTTTATTTTTTTAAGGCGTTATTTATTATTGCATATAACGCGCGATGAGCTGCTTATAGTACGAATGAAGGGTTTTACATATTCATTGCGAGAGAGTTTATCGTGTTACATACAAGCACATTAAAACTTTATATATAAATAAAAACGGCCGCCCCTAAAAAAAATCGGCCGCCCGAGGCGGCTGCCTCGCCGCCTCACCCCTGGAGACGGGCCTGCTATTGGATTCACATTGAATAAGTTAAATTTATCAGAATCTATCACTGTTGAATAAAGGCTGATTTTCATATATAGGACTATGCACCGACTGTGCGCCTACCGTACACCTACCGTGTTGTTTTCACTGTAAATCAAAAAATTATATGTTCCATATAAAACGCACTGCATCCCTTATTTACATTTTCACATATAGGACTGTGCTACGACCGTGTTGCGGTCGTCCAGTGGAAAAAGAGATGACGCGCGACGGCCGCAGCATGGTAGGCGCACAGTCCTATTATAGGTATATGAAAATCAGCCTTAAAGGTTTCAATTACAGCATAAAAGAAAATCTGAGTAAAAATAATAAGGTTTTTGAACATTTACGAGTAGATACCATTGATTTGTATATGAGTGGATAACCTATGGGCGAAGAACACAGTTTACTAAATTATATAAATTCGTTATATCCCTCCATAAAATTTACATTTGAATTAGAGAATAATAACTCTATCAACTTTCTAGACCTAACTCTAACAAAAACAAATAAAAACATAAAATTCTCTATTTATCATAAACAGTCGCATACAGAAACAATAATTCATAATAATTCTAATCATCCTTACTAATATAAAGTTTCAGCTTTCAATAGCTACTTACATAGATTACTACATGTTCCTCTCAATAAAGAAAATTACGACTAAGAACTAAACATAATTAAACAAATTGCAATAAATAATGGATATAAAGCGGATCTAATTGAATCTTTATTAAAAAAGAAATTATATAATATAGCCATAAGCGTAGTCTATCCTAAACCAAACTCGAATAAAACATTAAATAATTATAACCTGATAACTTATTGTGGTAAACCTAGCGAAATAATTGCTAAAAAAACTTAGAGAGTTAAATCGTAATAACGGAATATCGCTTTTAAGGGTACAAATACTCTAGGCTCTGTAATTAAGAATAATAAAACAAGAACATGCAAATTGTTTAAGTCAGGAGTATATAAATTAAAATGTGGTTTTTGTCCAAAAATATATATAGGACACACAGGTAGAAATTTCAAAAAACGAATTCTAGAGTATAAAAAATCATTTCTAAAATATAAAAACCGATTCCAATAAAATTACGGTAATCATTTATAGAAACAAAACATTCTTTTAACGAGGACTTTGATATTTTACACATTCAAAATAAAAGTAAAAAACTCAATATATTAGAAACTATAAAAATTAACAATCTTAAAAAGACCGATTTATTATTGAATGATCAAACTGACCTAAAATTACTCATCATCCGTAGAAGGTACTGTGTACCGAAATAATTGTCATGAAGTTTTAATGCCCCAAAAATTGCGAAAATCAAAAACAAGCGTTTTAATAAATTACGTGATAGTGAAATGGTTCAAAAGCATGTCGAGGTTGTTTTTGTATACGGTTCAACATAAAGCAACTGCAACGTCATTATTTGACAATACACTAAAATGTTTTCTAACCAGTTTGAACCGTATTAACACGAAAAAACGGCTTAGATCAGAGCCGTTTTTTCGTGCTAATACGGTTCAAACTGGTTTGAAAACATTATATTATTGTCAAATAATGACGTTGCGGCTGCTTTGTGTTGAACCGTATTCAAAAACAACCTAGACTTGCGTTTGAACCATTTCGCTATCTTTGTCTTGTGTGCTTTTGGTCGTATTATATGATCGTAGTCGTCCGAAAAAGGGTAAAAACATTCAGGGTTTAGATCTTTTGTACATACATACATAATACAGAAATAAAGGCAAATGATTATATTGGTCAAGTACCAGTGGAAGTAATGTTGTTACTTTAGTCATCTTTTCTTTATAATATTATATATAATATCATATAACAAGCATTTAAAAATCAAAACGATACTTAAATAAATATGATAACACAAACAGCAAATCGTAATAACAATTAAATAACAAGCAATGATATGACACTGTCAGATAACGCTCTGGTTTAAAACAAGACATTTTCTTGGCAGCCCAAATGATGACGTCGCGTTTTAAATACGGTTCAAATACCTTGTAGAATACGGTTAACAAGAAAAAACGGCTCTAGAAGAATTTCAACCGGGCTGGTGACACTGGTGTTTGTCCTTCAAAAAAATAGAGAAAGCGACCGTTATCGCATTCGAATAAAATCAATTTCGAATTAAAGGACGAAGGCATTGTTTATATTTTTCTTATAAAGACAATGACCAAGGTTATGCATATTTTGTAATTTATGCAACAAAAAAGTTCCGGGGCATTCTAGAATTCGTTGCGAATGTTGCGTTCCGTTATATTACGAATATATCGATACATTTAATAATATATCGTAAGCAAATACTTGATATAAATATATCGGTATATTTTTCTAAATGTATCTATATATTCAATACATAGTAGTCGCGTTCGGTATATACCTCAGATCGATCGGATTAATATGAATCGTTCGTTTATGACATCTAGATGTAGGGGAAATAAATCTCAACCGTTCGGTAATTCAAATCGGAGCGATCCGACGACGATCTTTTTGCTCGGAGAATTTTGACCGATGAAAGCTAGCAATCTGAATTTGTGAGGTTAAGTAAGTTTAAGTTCAAAGTTGTTTCTTGATCTGTTTTGTTCATAAATATATTTTAGATTTTGCTAAGTATTTTGTTTTAAAATAAAAGAACTCAGCCTGTATCGTGGGTTTTTAGTCTCTGAAATGAAATCCCGACCAGAATGCAGAATGACGTTTGACACCTTTGATTTGATAACGATCTATACCGTTCGTTTATTCAAGATAACTCCGTCCGATCTGTGGTCACGTGACAAAAAATTCGTCACATCTCCGACAGGATTACCGACAGTGTTGCCGCTGGCATGAAATGAAATTATGTGATGGCTAAGCCAAAATTATCAGATTTTGATGTAGATTATGTTAAAACCTGAAGATGGCGGGACCAGCAAAATATATCTTCTGATTCGCCATGAGGTTCGCTATTTTGGAACCATCCGCCGAGTCCTCCCGCCTAACGAGTCCTGGGCTTGCGCGCGCATCACAATGTTTACATCTGTATTTTTTTCACTTCATGCAAAAAACAGGTCTTGCCGTTGGATTCGAACCCGGACCGCCGTGTTACAGCATCTAACCACTGCACCACGCGACCCGCTGGAAGTGATTCCTTGGACCATAAAGGCATCTATTAGTCAGAAATGTATTTATGATGCGCTCACAAGCCCAGTACTCGGATACTTCCTAAAAAAAGGTTTGCGATTCGCCGTTTATTAGAAGTTAAAAATTTTACCCACACTTACGCCATGAATAAAGAGATGGCGCCGAAAACAAGGCGATCTTACAGTGGATTTGGTGATCTTACACTTTTTTAAGTATATTATGATCTTACATTGGCTTAAAGGCACTGTAGCCTGCAGCAATAGCTCATAAGGTATTGACTGTAGGCGATCTTAAGGTGCGTCCAGACTTGTGACAAAACCCCGTGACGTGACAGCGTCGCGAACATATTCACGACGAGGCGAACTTCGATGCGTGTCATCGTCGCCTTCCATCCTCGCGTGTCATCGTCGCGTATCATAGTCCCGTTCACAGCGTTCCACTCATTTAAATACAAAACATGCGGTCATCATGGACGTTTCAGCAGCAGCGTACATAGTTATAGATCATTTATTGCGTAATTCTATAAATGTTAACGTTGTCTCCTGTTCCCATTCCATCTTGATATTGAAAAAACAACTACTAATTCGAAACAAAAATAGCCGCTACACTGGTTAAAATTCAATTAAATATGCAAAACGTTCTGATGATACGCGGTCCCGTCCAGACTTGGCGAACCAAGCGGCGTAGCATCCCTTTGATGCGACGCTAAAAGACCGACAGGAGATGGAGCGGACTGATGACACGCGGTAAACGCAGCGATGTCACGCGTTGCGGTTACGGGGTACCGTGGTGGGTACCGTCCAGACTATACGCGACGAGGTTCGCGGCGGTGTCACGGTACGCGGTCTTGTCACAGGTCTGGACGCACCTTTAAAGTCACTGAATAGGTAAAGGCATCTGGCATCGACCAATTACACATTGGTCGATGGTAAAGGTTAATCTTTTAAGGTGCGTATCCACCAAAAAATAATTGCGAGCAAACGTTTGCAACTGTTTGCAGTTCTATTATTGACAATCGTCTCCACCAGCCAATTATTCGCAAATAACTGTAGATACCCAAAAAAAGCAAAGCGCACACACAAACAACAAATCCCTTTGATGTACCGACACCGCTCGGAACACGACCAAATGATTACAAACGTTTGCTAATGCGCGCGATAAAGGTCTCCAACAAACATTGAGTTTGCAAACAATAGCAAACGGTGGTGGTTACGCACCTTTAGATGTCTCCCACTCGAATCGGTAGTTACAGTGGGCATTTACGATAATTGTAGCGGTATCTACCGGTAGGTATACAGCGGTAATCAGCTGATTAACGTCGATACGTTCCGGTAAATGGTAATTGTCGAACGGAACGGTGCGGATCGCGAGAAACCTAAAAAAAATTGATTATAATGAAGAATAATAAACGGGGGCAATCTTGGCTACTTTTCAAATATTAGATAGTAGTGATTCGGAAACTGAAGGCATTATAAAATAGTTTCAGTTTCAATGCAGAAAACATAAAAGAAGAAAAAAATTAACATGTGTTTATTGAAAAATATATTGAAAATGTTGCTTTTCGCTATATGATGTTGAAGGTATTATAATTATTTCTCTCTAAAAATGAATGTAATAGTAAAACTATTTTCAGAGTTGCGAACTTAGATTAGGTAACTTGTCTAAGGTTTCGAAAGTATATAAGTAACAAACAGGCTCGCAGGCTAAATTTGTAGGTTATGTCAGTATAAGATGTAAATAAACCGACATGTACCGACACAAATAGCAGATCCATAAAGTTGGATCGCGGTACATGTATCGGTAGATTCAATTGAATTACAGAACGCGGTTGGTTAATGGAACACAAATTAACGAACGCTCAGATACATACCGGTAGATACCGCTCCAATTATCGTAAATGCCCAGTGGCTCTATCTTGTATAAAACTACTGTATCGGTGGTTTTCTACTGCCTCCCTCTATTTTCAAGTAATAAAAGCTAGGCATACAGTTGCAGTTGAGAATATTTATACGAGATGGGGCCATTTAAATACTTTAAATCTTACAGAGCCTTTCTGTATAAAGCCACTGCATTAAATATCAAATTATATTATTGGCAGAATAAATTGTGTGTTAAAATTATGTTAAAATTGATAATTATGCCATCTTCAAATTTTGTATCAGACTGCTGTCAAAATTATGTTAAAATCTGATAATTATGTGACAATCGGCAACACTGATTACCGAACTCGGCTAGTATATCGATATATTGTTCCCGTCCCTATCCGGAACATGGCCAGTGTTGTTCCAAGGTGCACAATTGTGCCAAAAGGGGCAAAATTTATAATTGGCAACTAAGGCACCCCAGTGACTAAAGGGGCACGATTTGATGTGCTATAATCTAATGTGTACTAATACGTGTAATGTTTTTATACATATTTTTCAAAATCATAAGATATATTACTAAAACAGAGTTTTATCCGCAATACCGAAACAGAATATTTGCACTCGACGCGAGTTTCACTAACCGTGTTAGCATCATCAGGAGATGATTAAAACTTTTTTTAATCATCTCCTGATGATGCTAACATGGTTAGTGAAACGCGCATCGAGTGCAAATATTCTAACCCAAACCCCAACGTAAATAAGATATATTAAAAAATACCATAATAAACGTATAACTATTTGTAATTCCCTATTATTAGGCTGTATGAATTTTTTGATACATATTTCCTTCTCCTTTTGCGTCTTTACATATTCAACAGAGACACATTGACTTCATTGACACCTAAGTCATCTGACATTAAAGTACGAGCCAGTGTTAGCAGAGTGCAAACGAAATAATGTTTTCTAATTTAATTAAAATAGTAAACATAATTGTTATTACCACATTCTTCCGCCGCAGCTGAAAAAGGGTTTTCAGATATTACTTTATCTAAAACTGAGCTAACAAATAGACTGTTAATTTAGCTTGCTCAGCTATTCTGATAGTAGGAGGTGGTTTCTGGCTTGGAGGCCACCAATGTCTTTATTAAATTGTAATTCCCCACAAATTGGAAATAGTTCTGTTGGCGATGCTTCTGCTTAATTAAAAAATGTTTTTGATAATTGATGTTTTTTTAGATGTTAATTTAGTTTCGTAAAACCTGATTTGAAAGAAATGTTTGTAGTTTGTATTTTTATTTTCATATTAACATTTTGTCAGTTATTTTATTGTGAAAATTTACTTTTATTTGATTAGTTTTTTATGAATATACGATTTATTTCAATTGCCTACTGTTTAATCATGATATTTAATTAATTATTTTAAATAGTATATTTAATCCTAAGAAGCATGATTATTTCTTTACAAAATCACCGGCAATACGTTTGGCAAACAATGGTGTAACTCGATTAACTGACATTTCGTATTAACTAATTTTTAAGACAAGACCTGGCCCGTACCGGATCAGTGGGCTTTAAAGTTGCGCGCATTACGTTGTTGACAAACATCATACCTTGCCATATGTAAAATATATGCGAATTGCTGTCAATTGGTCCGTAGCTCAGTGGTAGGATGCTGAGTCTGCAATACGGCGGTCCGGGTGCGATTCCAGTGGTAAGACATGTTTCTTTTATTTTTAATATTGTGTGCGAAAAACTATTTCCTTTCTTTTGGGCGTGCCTTCGGTTAGTTTTGGTTAGTTGCTGTTGGTTTCGCCCCGTAGCGAGCGGAGTGGCAATGCGTGACGTGTAATATTAAACATGTTTATCTACAATGTGTGATGCATGCGCAATTTTGAAGCCCGCTGATGGGTTATGGGCAACGTCTTGTAGTTATAAGAATTCAACCGTTAGCCTTACAATGACGTCATTCACATATTAACGTTTTGGCACAATCGCGCTGTAAAATGGCACAATTTTATCTACAAAGTGGCACAATACAAAATCTTCTAGGAACAACCTTGGTCATGGGAGATGGGAAGGGATCATGGTGGTAGGGGAGGGGAGGGGGACAGGGACAATAAACAATAACAATTCTTGATTCTTGTCTTGTTTCTTCACTTCTTGTCTCGTATTTGCCTTGTATAGTAGGTCTTACGTGCTACATTCTTGTCTCTGATTGTCTGACATAGGACCCGAGTATATTTGTGATTGTGAAGTGTTTAGTGTCTTTTACTGTCTAGTGTGAGTATTATAAAATGACTACTGAATATAACAAACTGTTCAAAGTGGGAGATCGTCTTATTTTGCAGTTACACAAAGATATTTTTGAAGGGATATATGCTGATGGCGGTAAAGACAGAATTGTTCTCACAGAAGTTGTCCAACATAACAATAATAATAAACTAGGGGGACTGTATGAATTCTATAGAAATGAGATCGTCAAAATACATAGATTGAAGGCGCCACCCTCCAAGGAAGACAATCAACCCAAGAGTGCGCCTTTAGAATGTAAAATAATAAAAGTATGTGAAAATGAATATTTTCGTTTGAAAGACATGGCAAGAAACTTCATTTATCTTGAAAACGCTGATAAGAGGTATTTTGAGGCAGTAAAAATTCTGAGCAATTCTGAAACAATTGGAGTTGTATGTTTGGGAATGGAAAAACATCGTTCAAGAAGTTTTATACAGTTACTTGTACTGTGTACTTGGAAGCAAGTTTACATATTTGACCTAAGTAATCTTGATAATAGGCAACTATATCCAGAAATAAAAGACATTTTTGAATCAGAATATGTGTGTAAAGTTATACATAAGAGTGCAGGCTTTATCGATGTTCTGTATAGAGATTACAAGGTTTATATGCAAAATACTTTTGATACACAAATCGTTGACTTAATGTTAGAAAAAAAAGAAACAGGTGTATGTCCTTCTGTTGAACGAGATCTTTCCGAGTGTTTAGTACATTATCTAAATTTTCCAAACTCTTTACTAGAACATGCTTTAAGTGTATCAAATAAAACTTGGAATGAAAGACCTTTAAGTGATAAAGCGAAGTTATATGCATCACAGCTTGCAACCTATCTCATTCTGTTAAAAGAACATTATCAAAAGTTACTTTTAAAAGATGTTTATGATACTGTAGCTAAAGTTCAAGACCATGTGTATGACATGGATGACTTTCAATTTTTGAATTACAATAAGAAGAAAGAAGTTTCAAAAGATGTGCAGGATATGATACCAAGTTTACAGCGTTTAGACATTAAAGGCAAGTTGAAGAAAGAACAGTCATGAATTCTGGTACAGTTAGTAAATGTTAAGAACAGTATTTATTAGCGAAGGATTAATCCTGGTATTAAGAGTTTGTGTTCTTTCAGGGCCATTTATAAACTTGTAAAGTTTTTAATGTTGAGGTTGGAAAGTTCATAGTTGGTGAGGTTCACAGTTTATTTTATGGCATTTATAAACATTAACAAGAAGTTGGGAAAGTTCATATTTGATAGGTTAAAATTCGTAACCAATAGGATTTTGGACATTAAAAAATTTTGTAGTCTTGGTGACCGAGATTGTACAAAAATGGATAATTTTAAATTATTTCTATAAGTAGCACTGATGTATCAATATACTCGATTTCACTTCGTTCTTCAATTAACAATAAAAACAGCTGTGCGGATATGTGACTTCTAATATCAAATCGGCTATTGACAGCGATCACATGCTAATATAGTGATTTTTCATTGGTTGGAATGAACTTTCTGAACATAAAATTTGGTTATCTCTCAATTTTGCAAACATCCTGACAATTAGTGAACTTTTTGCCAACTGAGTTTATCTTGAACCAAAAGTTCAACTCCCAACTAAGTCTCAACATTGCGAACTTTTCCAGTTCATAAATCCAATGTTACTCTCTCAGTTTCCATTCTTATAGAAGGAATATGATACCTACAACTAAATGGTATGATGGCCTAAATGTTATTTATTAAGTCTATAAAGTATGTCTCAAATTATACCATTCATTTTTTCACTGCAATATCATTTAAATAAATGTACCTTTGGGCATTAGAAGCTATACATTTCCAATACCAAATTCTGTTTTACCTGCCATAGGTAAAAAGCATGTTGTTATGTTTCTTGCTTAAGGTAGATATGATGGGCCAGTTTTTGGATCTTTTATAATATTTTTACTATTCATATGTATTAGTTTGGGAAGTTTGTGTTTGTTTGTCAGACAGAGTATTGATGGTATTTAAAAAAATAAGTTATAGTTGTGATAATGTGTTTTAAAAAGTGAGGCATCCATGGGGCTTATGTCGGTAATGCTGTTTAAAAAGGAAAGCATTTATCATTTGATGCTAAGGTAATTCTAAAAAAATGTATATTTATCACTGGGTTCTGGTGACCTTACCTGAGCCTTAACCACCCACAGATTTGAACCATTTTGACTATTGTATGAGAATCTTATTTGGAGTACTTTACATCCCACAAGCTGAAAGCAAGACCAAACAATGTTAGTATAAATTGCATTTCTCATTTTTAATTTAGAGAATATTGCATTCATTAACTTTGGGTTAGCGTGTTTCAAACAACTCTTTCTAGTCTCATATTGCAAATTAGTTGAAGGTTATATAACGATATTGCCAGAATAGTACCTACATGCAATGTCATATTTTGCACAAAATAGATATAAATTTTTAACTTTAAATATATAATTTTTTTGTATGTAAAGGTAAATGATTTTTTAGCAGAGCAAATAAATTAGTACTTAATACAAAGTGATATTAACTTAATTTTAAATGCATCACCCTGTATATAGTTCATTTATCAGGTAGTGCATTCATTGCTGATTCTGAATATACCAAGTTTGATACCCGTAAAGAGCTGATGCTCTTGCGAAACAGGCGGCCACAACAGCCTTCATAGGGCCAGAACCAGTACTGGAAATAGCTTACAGCACGGCTAAAGAAGCCCTCTCCAAACAACAATTTGTGGAGAGTTACCGGGCCTAACTCATTCAAAGATGGCAGTGAGTCTGCCATCAGGAGCGAGGACTAGACAACTTCTTCAACTTGGCAGACAGCAGGTACACTGTAGTTAGCATGTACACTGGCCATTGTCAGCTAAGAAGCCACATGAACTGTATAGGGCTTTCTGGGGAAACAGAATGGTGCTTGTGCTTGGAGGACGAAGAAACAATGGAGCGTGTTTTATGCCACTGTCCAGCATTGGAAAGAACCAGACAATCATAGTTTGGAAATTCTCAAATTACACTTGTAGATTTGAAAACTATCCACCCCAGAGAGTTAATCGACTTCATGAGAAGGATCGAGCCTCTGGTTTAGTGGAAACCACAGATGTGAGCCAGAATAGACCAAGCGTCGCAGTGAAGGGCTCTATCTGGGACCACTCACGTGTATGAATACTAATATCTCTATCATTAAAAATAATTGGGAGAAATGACAAAAACCGTCCCATAACATTAATGTAGTACAAAGAGAACACTATAATGTATTGGTCAAATGCTTTGAAGCACGGTTTTTGTAATTTTTCCCAGTTAGTTTTAAAGATAGATATATCAAACCTGGTATATTGAGAATCAGTAACGAGCGGACTATTTGATAAATTAATCATATTCAGGATAATCTATTTTAGATGGTGTTTATACATAAATTGATTTATTGTTTACCTAATGTCAAATTGTAACAGGTTCCGAAAAATAGTTCAACTTTGGTAATTATTTTTTTTATCTGGAAAAATAAAAGCCTAGAGACCTAGAGGTGCTCTAAAATATATAACCCTGTATAATAAATAGGTGCAATAAAAACATGTACAGGGTGATCCCCTATAATGTCGCCCCCCTTTAACTTTTTTATTTTAAGTGTCTCAAAAAAATTAAAAGTATGGTTATGTAGGTACTGAAAAATACCTTTTTTCTGCGTATAAAAAATATTGGAAAAATGATCAGTATACAGGGAAAAACAAAAAGTTAATTTTTTTTCAATGGAACACCCCATATATGAATTTATTTTTCGATTCCTCGTAAAATTCTAAGCATATTTTATGTATGATGTTATACCTCTAGAGTTAGTAGTTTCACAGCTATAAACAGTTGAAAATCGGTACTTTGTCTACTTTTCACCCTGGTAGCAAGGAGATCATTAGAGATGGAGTAAAATTAATTTCACGTTCCTATCTTAACTTTCCAAGAGCTATCTGATGGTGCTAACTTATGGTACCTACCGAGGTACCAGATTTGGTACCCATGGTACCGCGTGCCAGTTAGTACCGTCAGATAGCTCTTGAAAAGTTAAGATAGGAATGTGAAATTTATTTTACTCCATCTCTGATGATCTTCTTGCTACCAAGGTGAAAAGTAGCCAAAGTACCGATTTTCAACTGTTTATAGCTGCGAAACTACTAACGTTAGAGGTATAACATCATACATAAAATATGCTTAGAATTTTACAAGGAATCGAAAAATAAATTCATATATAGGGTGTTCCATTGAAAAAAAAATAACTTTTTGGTTTTCCCTGTATACTGATCATTTTTCCAATATTTTTTATACGCAGAAAAAAAGTATTTTTCAGTACCTGCATAACCATACTTTTATTTTTTTTGGGACACTTAAAATAAAAAACTTATAGGGGGGCGACATTATAGGGGATCACCCTGTACCTGGTTATGTTTTATGTTTAATTAGCAGTAGTAATATTAACCACATTTATTTCTTGTTAAAAATAGCAAAGTGAATAAGTTCTCTATAAAAAATATCACACTTAACCAAAGTCCCTACTTGTGCTCATTTATGGTGTTTGGAAGAACTTGGTAAATATACTCAATAGAGTGGGTTATTTACGATTGATTCATGATTGAAAATCAATGAGACCTATATTTTGAGACATGCTTGACATATATTATATACAGTTGGATTATTTTAAGTTTGCCACTGTCATAATAGTGCCACCAAAAAAATGGAAATGCTTGCTGTGATTGATGAAGTAGGTAACGGTAAAGATAAAATAATCAAACTTCCATATGAAAAAATTAGTTATTTTTTAATAATAAGTACTACCTATTTTTGTATGTATTTTCATAACAGGCATAAACTCACAATGTTCAGGTTAGGTACAATACAGGGTGATTGCATATGATATTACCGACCTTTTACTTTTGAGTTTTCGTAAATGTTAAAGACAAAAGCTGTATGGATTTAACATTTAAACAATTTGCAACATATATCTTTTATTTATTTATTCATCAAAGTTATGACAGTTTACAAGTTATTTAAATACTATTAGGTACTATTACAGTAATTATGTTAACCTAAAATTGTCCAATTAGCTTCTGTTTTAAACTGTTCCTTCGAGTCACCAAAAAAATTAAATCTTTCACAGAATCCGTTGACATTAGCTGACATCCTATTGATGGGACTATACTTTAAATATCATGTTCGACAATATGGTATATGAAGAAGAGTTTGACTTTGTGTCCGAAAATTAAGAATATGATAATGGAAAGGTTTAGGACATTCAGGACTTTAAATTAAATGCAAAACAGACTTTGAAGTTCTCCTTTCTACGAAACTAAATAATTTAAATCTAAGTAGCACAAGAGCTTCTATTTCGAATTTTTAATGGATTTTTGTTGTACCTACATGTTGTAGCCGAATTATATTGAACTGATAGTACGGTGACCAAACTATACTGAGAAATAGGCAATAAAGCAGGAAATAATTACTTATATTTATACAATTGAATAGATATTTTAGTCAGATTGATTGGAGCAAATAATATAAATGGTTTGAACTTGAACCTTGCTTCATGCAACATCAACTTCCTAACTAGTCAAATATTATGATAAGTATATATTAAATTGATTAAAGTCAACTTCAATCAGCTAATTCAATTCTCAGCTTAATATTAGATCAAATACTTCCACTGCTGGTGTAAGTGTTTTTAAGTGCTTATTTTTAATTATTTATTTAGTTCGTATTTATTTTCCATACAATTTAACACTGTGAAAGTTGTTCTCCCATCACAGGGTTTACATATTCCGTTTATATATTTCTATTTTAATGAAATGCTCTTTTTTGGAACACTTCAATTTTTTTCAAAAAGTTTTTTAAGAGGCCAATTATTTTTATTTAAAAAAGCCTTGCAAAAAGTACGAAGGACTAAATTTTTTGAAATAATGATGGATTTTTCGGGTGCAAACGTAGGAAAGCATATTCCTGTGATACATGGGTGGGTAGTAGATTAATGTCAAATAAGAAATCCGGACACTTATTCAAAAATAATAAGTCGGTAGTGGATATCAGTTAATGTTAAAGAAACGTCAGTTTAAAAAGCCAATGATACCGTTTTGTAAATAAGAAAAATCATGGCTCGCGGAATCGTTTTCGAGTAAACAACTAAATTGTTTTTAGTTTGTTAATAAAGATAATTAATCCCTAATATCTCAGAAACTAGAAACAATTTAGCTATTTAGGATATCCTCTATAGGTATAATAATTTATATAATGTGAACATATTTTCTATAAACTTTTTTTTAAACAAACGATGTTAATGACAATGTACAATTTGTTTTTATTCCTAATATATATATTTTTTGTAATGGTAGTTTTTTTTTTTAATTGATAAATTTTATAAGATTTGGTAGTTCAAACCAGATTTGCCTTTCTATTGCCACAAATATTCCACCAGTTCTGGAAGGTCACTCCTGCAAGGGTGGTCACAAAAAAACTTCTGCAATACCATCGCCAAGAAATGAATTTCATCTTACAATCTGCTATAATAGTGTATTTTATTCGAGAAACTTGTAAATATTGTAAGTAATTCGACTTGCATATACTCTCCGACTGAAAACCAGAAACATATATAGATAATTCACCAGATTTCTAATATTTTAAGTGCCTTCACTTTCAAATCTGGAAACACTGGTAAAATCAGTAAAGAATGTTTTCATTTTCAACTCGCGTGCCTTTTCGCTGACTGCTTAGGAATTACAAAGCGGAAACATAGATATAAATACCACCAGATGTCCAATATTTTTATTTCCTTCGTTATCAAATATGGAAAAATTTGCGAAAGAAGCCATGATTAAATATAGGAAGCTTATAACCGTCAGTACCTTCTGTATGACTGTCTATTTGCCATCCAAGCAGACTAGAATCGCTGGAAGATTATGGTACTTTGTTTTCATATACACTTAATAAAACTCGTCTTGTTGATTGTAAATTTAATGTCTTTAAATTAGCGAAAGAAAAGAAACTATCTATCAAATCAATTTGAAGAAATAATAAATTTTGATCCCAGTAGCCATAAGAGAATGACTCATACCAAGAGAGATACCGTTCTCAAATTAGTTCTCAGGATATTGCGTAGATACTAACAGTTTTATTTCTATGAGAGGTGTAATTTCAATAAAGGCGTCTAATGCCAAAAATGACAAACTATAGTGTCACGGCTAGCAACCAACCGAATGTTTTTGTGCTACCCTATAGAACTAGCCTTGTCGCATCTACGTATGAGTCATCACCGGACGCGGAGATTCAGAAACTGTGGAATTCTCTCGATATCTGATCGAGAATAATACAGAGTGGCCCCGCTTCGTCCGGAGTATTCGTGATAGTTTTTAGATTGTATACAGTGTGGCCCAAATTGGGTATACATGTATGGGTATCTTCTAAACTATATGAGATAGAAAAATGGTTAAATGGGGAAAGTTGTAGGTCATTCAATTCCCGATTCAATGCCATTTTGATAACGATTTTCTCTCTTTTCGTTTTTGAGATATTTTGAAAAAATCAAAAAGTTGTATTTTCGAAAAAGCGCTGTACTTTTTTTATTTAAACATATTTTTAAAATCTGTAAAAACATTGTTAGGTCAACTTTTTACGCTCGATGCACCCATGTAATCAGTTTTTAGTTCTGACGTTTCGGTTCTGAGAAACCATCATCAACTTCGTTTTTTCTTATGGCGGCCATTTTGTTTTTTAGCACATTTAAAAAGAACATGTTTTTTCCTTTCTTATGATGTATAACACTTTATAAAAATATTTTATTTTTATGTCAAAAAACGACAAAGTTAATTTTTAACTGAGTTGGCCATGACTGCGGAGGCCATTTGCCGTAATAAATGATAGTGTTGCTATGGTGATTCAGCGGCATTTAAGTCATTTTACTGAAAAGTGACATTGTTCAGTCAAAAGTCTATTTAGTAGTTTTTGTTAAAATTTTCATAAATCTTGATTTCTAAAAATGGCCACGCGATATGCCAGTGAAGAAAAACATGACATATTAGAATGTTATATTAAATGTCATAGAAATACAAATCTTGCCACCGTCGTCTATTTGGACCTGTATCCTGAAAGGCAACAGCCAAGACTATTCGCGAGGCTTGATCTGAACTTAAAAAACCCCAATTTCACTATGAAGATTATTTGGACCGACCGACGAAACGTTTTTCAGCCACGGCGGAGCATTCATTATGGTGAATATCCATTTCTGGGCCACTGAAAATATTCACCAAGTGGCAGAACGTAGGCCATAAGTAAGATTTGGACTTAATGTGTGGTGTGGTGTGTACGGTAAGTCTACACAATTCGCAAAATATTTACAAAGTCAAATAGTATAATTTGTTTTTAGATAATCAACATATAGGACCATTCATTTACAATTAAACATTGACCGGCCAAAGATATTTAGACCCCTTAGAAGGCCAGATATTACCGGCCGTGAGAGCTTTAGTTTCTAGAGAACAAGAGCTAAATGATGAACTATGGTTGCAACAGGACGGGTGCCCCGCACATAATACTCAAGGAGTACAAAACTTATTAGCGGAAGAATTTAACAATAATGTTATATAAAACCGTGGTCCTGTAAATTGGCCAGCTAGGTCCCCGGATATTACACTCCTCGGTTTTTATCTTTGGGCAAAGTTTACAGAATAAATATAAGTTGCCTCACTCACTGTCGGAACTTTAATGCATTGAGATCACAAGCGTGCCGCAGATACCTGCATATTCTGTAAACTTTGTACTTTGTACCTTCAAATATCATGAACAAAACTGTGTATGCGTATGCATCGGCGGTGGCTGGCTCCTCGAGCGGGACGACATGGTGGGGTCTAGCCGGTTTCGCGTGATTCGAGAGTGCGAGGACTTATATTTTATTTAGCAACTCTATAACAATTAGAAAAAAGACGTCGAGATGTTTTAGGTATTATAAATAGGAACACCATTCGAAAAGTAACTAGAACTGTTCTTAAAAAATGTGAAAAATGCATCAACAAAAATGGCCGTCATTTTGGATAGTTTAGCTGAATATGTATGTATTTTAATTAAAAGCATCTAGTTTATTTTGTTAATGTAGTTATTATATTAGTTATGGTTAGATTGGTTAGTTTGGGTATGTTAATAGTAGTAACTTGTAAAGTAAGCAGTTATAAACAGAAACAGATACCTACATTTAGACCGATAGTTTGGAAATTAATAGCAAATATTGTTTTGTACGGCAACCGCCCTCCGTAGCAACTGTTGCTAAAGCCAACTCAATATTATTTCAATATCATTTTGTCCTTTGGTCACATGGCTTCCCAAGGCTTCTATAATTTCATAGGTTCATAACAGACTTGTCTTAAGGCTTGACTCTTAAGTGTTGACTGTCGGGATTGAGTTCCAAATAACTGACGGTGCTACACTTGTATTCATATTGCATTTAATATAACATTCTTAACATATTGATATATTTTTAATGATGTTTGGCAGGGCAGCTATTATTAAACTTACCTTTTAACAAATATCAATGAAAACAAAAATTACTAAAAATTAAAGTTAAATTCGATGTTTGTCTGATCAATGTTTCGTACATTGACCTCAATCAATGGTTTCGTATAATTTTCAGTAAATGAAACACTAGCAATATTTGTTTTGTACCGCAAATGGCCTCCGCAGTCATGGCCAACCAAGCTTAAAATTAAATTTGTCGTTTTCTGACATAAAAATAAAATATTTTTATGAAGTGTTATACATCATTAGAAAGGATAAAAAGAGTTCTTTTTAAGTGTGCTAAAAAACAAAATGGCCGCCATAAGAAAAAAAGAAGTTGATGCTGGTTTCTCGTAACCAAAACGTCAGAACTAAAAACTGAATACATGGGTGCATCGAGCATAAAAAGTTGTCCTAACAATGTTTTTACAGATTTTAAAAATATCTTTAAATAAAAAAAATACAGCGCTTTTTCGAAAATACAACTTTTTGATTTTTTGAAAATATCTTAAAAACGAAAAAAGATCAAATCGTTATCAAAATGGCATTGACTTGGGAATTGAATGACCTAGAACTTTCCCCATTTAACCGATTTTCTATCTCTTATAGTTTCCAAGATACCCATACATGTATACCCAATTTGGGCCACACTGTATAAATAGCGGATTGAGTTCAGAATTGTAAAGATCTAATAGTTGTAAAGTTATAAGAGTAGTCTAGTGTGTTTAATTATATAGAGTGATAAAGAATAGAGTATTATTGCAAAATAGTAAGTTGTGATTTTGTTCAGAACCCACGGAAAAACGCAACAATAGGTATTCGATTTTATGTAATACCTTATAATGTCATATAGATCTACAACTTGATAACACACAGAGGAGAGTACAGGATTTTCCCGTATATTTTAGCACCCACCTGCAAGGGTTATTTGAAAAGATGCCAAAAAATGATAAATACAAAAGTTCTATCTTTTATCCTAATTCGTCTGTATATCCTATCAAAAATGTAAAAATATTCCTGCAAATATC
>MU187462.1:48221-74147 GCA_016904865.1 Pissodes strobi | reverse complement strand
TATGCAACTACTGAAAATAAGTCGGTTCACTAATCCAAACTTCTAAAATGCATAAACTACTAAATAAATATCACCTTGTCCTAAATTTGAACTTGAACTTGCAAAATATTATGTAAACATTAAGGACAAAATGTAAAGAATTATTATGAACCTTAAACGTGCAACGATCAGCACATCTTATCATATAAAAACGCTAGTTCTGGAGACTTTTTGTGTCACCTTAAACGAGCTCCTGGGCAGTCCACATTGGCGCTTTGGGTTCTAACCTATTCTTTTCCCTTACACATACCTGAGCTCTGCAGATCACATGGTCGTGAAGTCCAGGGGTCTCATATCCAGTCAAAGTCGATTCTATGATAAATTTGTCAAAGTTCTGAGAAAGATAATTTTCAAAGTAGGATCAGTAGATCAAGTGCAATGTGAACTCTAAGTGTACTTCTTCTCACCTGACGTAGATCGATCCCGAATCTGAGCTATATTCTTGCACGGTAATCAAAGCGTGGCGTCACGGAAAAATCTAAACGCGACAATACCTACACATAATAATTAGAACCGTCAGAAAACGTTCGCTAATTGACTTATAAAATACAATATCTATTATAGGGTAAACAGTACAGTTGTTGGCACTGTTGCAATTATTGGCTCCTATAGTAGTTATCAGCGTTTTTTAAGAAATAAGATGATGCCAAAGCATTTCTTGGACTTTTCGCGAAATCTGGCAACATCGATCTATCGCATGCATTTATTGTTTTGGTTTGGTCTTGTCAGTCAAAAGAATGTCGCCATAGTGATTAGATGTATGTTTCGACTTCCCACAAATCAGGTAAGTCACTATGAAATTCGTAAGGATTGGTCATCTTGTAGCATGAGTCTTAAACTCTAAGAACGTAATTACTGAGACAGATGTGATTTTTATTATGTTATCGAAGGTATAAAGTTAATTTATGTACGTCCCATGACTCATATTTTCCCTCCAATTTTAAATAAATAGGGTGCCAATGACTACGTTAAGTTTTGATCGCTCTTACATTTATTGGCATAGTGGTGCCAATTACTGAATTTTGTTTAAATTTATTTATTTTCAGGTTTTGGTTTTTTATTCTTGTTTAAATAGTCTACTTCCATTTTGACTTAATAGGTTAGTTCGAAAATTTAAGCCAAACAGTAGTTGGCACTATATGCCAACCACTCAATTTTAAAATAGACATAATTAATACTGCTCTGTAACTTTGTGAGCGGCTTCATTCTAACGAGTCGGACAAAGTTTTTTTTTTGCGAAAAATCTGATTAACGCGGCTGGAACCATCACAAACATTTCTACCACATCTAATAATACACAAGTACTCAGCTTGGAAGATATACCTCTCATATTCGTGGAAGACTTAAAGCTTAATGAATCTGTGAGCCCAACAATAATTGAAGAAAAAATAGACAGCCAATAAATCAGTCAACCATCAAAGAAAAATATACAGAAAAAATAGAAGACTCAAGTAATAATTTAAATTTACAAGAAACCCCAGTGAAGGCGATAAATGCAAAAGAGGCCTCAAACTTGAAAAATGACCAACATAAAGAACCAATTTGGAAAAAAATGTCAAATTTCAATGATACGCCAGAATTTAAAAATATTTGAGGTGGCCCGAAACACCTGACCGGAAAGGAAAAAACACTGAAAATTATCTTTCGTGTTAACGTCTAACGAGTGGAAAAATATTAAGTCAGGAAAATTGAAGAAGAAAAAAGTGTGAAGAAGCACATGAAGTAAGAAAAAAACTACGACTGGAAAAAAGTAAACTTAAAGTAAACACAAGCAAAACAAAATAATCAGAAAAACATAGGCTCCTCTAAAAATGGGGAAAAAACCGTTTAATCACACTTATTCATCAACAAAATAAACGTTACATAGGATATCGTTCTAACGACCGCAAAAAATATCACCAATGGCGATAAACCTGATCATGTCAGAAATGTGTTTGCAAATGAACAAAACAATGAGAATGAACAACACAATATATCTGGACTTGTTGGACTTTGTTACATATGTACCCTCAATATAACAGATAGAAATGACGGGATAACCTGTTTGAACTGCATACGTACTTTTAACCCAGCTTGTATAAGAAAACATAAAAATATGCCACCAATTATTGTTAATTCCTATATTTGCAACTCATGCGTCAAAAAAATACCCTTTTAATTTTAGAATGTTTTCTGTTAGTACCTACTTATTTTTATTTATTTATAAAATTTCAGTATTATTATTTCTTGTAATATAGTTTATTTTTTAAAATTATTATTTAGATGACATTCTTTTCGAATTTGTGTTTGAGTTCCTATAATTAAAATATATGTTTTATTTTATATTTTTGAGTTCTTTTCATCTAGGAGTCGTACGTATTTAGTACCTAATATAACCATGCCAATAACTGAAAAAACTCAGTGCCAATTACTAGTTCTTGAGTGCTAATGTTAGTTTTTCCGACTGTTTCAGATTTTTATAGTTTCAATACTTTAAAATTAATTTTATTTCCTTTACAATATTGCAGTCATTTGTTTAAACCTAACTACAATGGAAATAATATCTTTGATACATTTTCTTAACTCAGTTTCTCTAAATTATTCAAAAAATTGTTTTACATCTTGTATGTAGGCCTTAAAGTGCCAATTACTGTACCCTAATAACATACAGGAGAAAAACCCTTATTATGGTTAAGCAAAATAAATCACTTGTTATCCAACGAGTAACGTTACTAATGATTAACTGCATCAGCACAGATAAGGGAAATGCAAATGAGCGATAAATAAATACGTTAATTAATAGAGAGACTGTCTGATTAAATAAAAAAGAAATCAACGCTAATCAATCGTGGCAGGCAAAATAAATCGGTTGTTATGCAACAAGTTTGATTACTAACGATTACCTATGTCAGAACAAATAAGGTAAATGAAAACAAACGGTACATAAATGCCTCATAAACTATACAAAACGTGATCATGTTCCGTTCACACTTCTCGAGTTCACTAGGACGCAATAATAACTACTAATACTTCAGTTATAATACATTATAACAACCGCGAAATTAAAAATAGTACGTCTTCAGTTAATCGAATACTAAGATATCAATTTAAAGAAATCAAATTATTAGTTTATCAGACTTCAATTGGATATCTATAGCAAAAAAAATGGTAATAAAAGTTTGGAATAATTGTTCTACGTATTTTAATAAAATACTATTAGATATAAATCAATTTTTCCATCTCTCAGTTTCATACTTTATTAAAGAAGGTTGCGTAAACTTGGCCCCCTTTTAAACAAATTCAATTTAAACTTATGTATCTGCAGAAATTCAAGGTAATATTCTGTCTGCTTCTAATACTTCTCAGACTGCTTATCTACGGTTATTCTTAGAACGTAACGCAATATAAAATATTATGTATTGACTTGTAAGAGATTTATCGGAGAAGACATGTGTAGATGAAACCCAAAAATTCCCAGGAGAGTTATATTTCACGGCAAAACTTTTTAACTTTTATTAAACTTAAACCCGAAACAGTTCACTGGCAGATGTAATTTAGTTTCGTTTGGTCGGGATAAGAGAGTAATATCCTTTGTTATTTATTTTCCCACTTTCTCAATCTCGTCACAGAGATTTTGTAATAAAAGCTGCGTCTTAGCGGCCATTCATCTTAAAGTTATGGTCTGAAGCTTTCTATGCTGTGGCAAAATTGATGTCTAGTGAAGATTTTGAAACATATTAAAATAAAAGCGTTAAATATGAAAGAAGAGTTGCTAACATAGTTCCAACTTTAAAGCAGCAATCATATTATCGATGATTAGCTGATATCTAGCGAAAGTTCTCAAAAACATAAAACCGAAATAGATACTATAGAGCTCATGTGTCAGAAACATACACCCCAAGCAGCGTTTTAACTTATTTACGTTTTGTAAACCTCACCAAAGCTTATGATACTATTCGAATGAAAAACAATCATTTTATTGAGCTTGGATCTTGCGTCAAATATTTTCCTCTGCCTTTATTGTGTAAAGCAATATTATCCTTAATTTATTTCACACTTGATGTTCTTCGTAAGCGATTCATTCATCTTTAAGATTCAAGTAATAGTTCATTTTAGATCTTTACTGGCATCGGTATTGAGCTAATATCAATTTTATTGTTGAATAAAAATCATTTAGTAAAAGCAGTAACTTGAGAGGACCCAAAACTGGTGTCTCTTTTGTCTGAAATTCTGTGTCTTACTTGCTCTAAATAATAATAATCAATAATTTAATTTAATTTGCTTTAATTCTCTGCCTGACCCTAGTTCAGGCTGGCGCCCAAGTTTGATTATTTGATAGCTATTTTTTCAGTGGCGCCCCTGGCTTGGGGCACAGCAACACGTGCCCCACAAAAGTTCTATAAAAATCATAAAATAATATACCTATTAGACACCTATTCCTATTATGCCAATAATAATATTAATAATTATTTGAAAATTTTTCAGCATATTACCATTACCATTATCTAATTATCTACTAAATTACTAGAGCAATTTACTCACATACGCACACGTTCACGCTTCCTGATTTTACGTCACAGATCGTCATAGAGCACGTTGTATTCTATTTTGTTTAAGCGGTTGCTATGTCAACGCCTGATTTTATTGCCCCCTGCATGGAAAGGCCGATTGACGCACATTCTTATTGCGTCCACTTGTCGGTATCCCAGAGTATCTCTTTGATCTGTGATTTTCACCGCTTGTTGCATTTGTTTTAACTGGAGTTATGATTGAAATTTTGCGATTAAAGACGATGCTGGTGGATTTCTTTTAATTAAACTTAGTTACACATTAATTTTATCGAGAATTTTGTGGATAAGTGAATGTGTTCTATGATAGACTAAGAACTAATTGGAACCATTTTATTTTTGTTTAGTGTTTAATAGAAATTTAAGGCAAATTATTTTGTTAAAATGAGTTCAGTGGCATAATATATTTAAAAAAAACAGACTTCCAAATTATGAAGAGAGGCTTAGTGTCACGCAATTGGGGATGCCTATTTCTGATTTAGTTATAAAAAAAACTTGTACGGGAAAAACAAGGGAATTTAATAGATATTTCAAACGGGAAAACATATAGTAAGTTTTCGAGGATGTGTGGCTTCCTATTGGAGAAATTGTCGATGCTAGCCGACTGGCGGTAAAGAATAAAAAATGCACTTTATTTGGGTATTTTGGGTCAGTCATATTCAGTTCCATATTCGGTTCGGTTGGGATTTATATAATTAATAACAGACGGTCCAGCGGGGAAGGATGCTGTTAATTCTGTTAGTCGTGTTTGTTGTTAATTATTAAAAATTTAGTAGGAAACTATTAAAATATTTTATATATTTATAGTTAAAAAAGAAATAATTTTATGCTTATTACAATTACATAATTAGAATTTTTAATTGAAAGCTTTATATCTATGGAAAAATTGGTTTGATTTATGTAAATAGCATTCATTGTCATGTGTATGTTTTTTATTCATTTTTCCTATATTCTTCATATTCGTAAATGTAAATATCACAAGGGACCTCACGACCCTTTTTATTTTTTTAACGATTTTTGGGTGAAAATTGGGCGTGGCACCCCGAAATTTTTCCGCCTTCGGCAGATTAGCCGCCGCCCCCCTAACGGCGCCTGCGACGGCTTTTTGAGTGCCTTGCACCCTTGCGCCTTCCCACTTTATAAACCCAGGAGCCGCCACTGTATTTTTTAAAGCTAAAATCTCAAACCCGGCTTTCACAGTAGCTATAACAATTATTCCTATGCTGTTCTATCCGCAACTCATTACATTTTTACATCTTGAGATAATATCATGAGTGCATGCCTTGTTCTCGTGGATTATAGTAAAGCCTTTGATATGATTGACCACAATATTTTGTTAACTAAAGTTGTTTCATTATTCTTTAGGAGAGACAACAATGTGTTTGTTACAAATCCATAAGCTCACGTATTTTCTGAGTTTTAAAGAGAGTTCCACAGGGAAGTCTGTTGGGGATTTTGCTCTTTTCGATATACAGTCTAAATTTTTCCAGATTTCAAAAACCCTGAAAGTTCCCCAATTCGCTGATGATACTCAGATATATTATTTCGTTTTTTTTTTCAGATGAGTTACCTGCTACTATATCTGCTATAAATTTCGCTCTTGAACTTATAACGAAGGCCTCTAAGACCCATAAACTTGTACTTGATGGAAGTAAAACTAAGTTGGTGATTTTTGAACGGTATTGAGGTGCCGTAGCTGTTGACTCAAATATTAACAATTCTTTGTTGTCGCCCGTCGTAGAAATCTGTGTTTGAGTGTTGATTCTGATCTAAGACATTCGGCACATATTTCTTCACTAATCCAGAAAATCTTCATGAAACTAGAACACTTGTATAAGCACAGATATATATCTGATACCAAAACAAAGTTGAGGTTTTCTGTTTCATTGGTGTAAGCTGATTTAAACTACTGTGATGTTTCCTTTTGGCTTGCCCTAACGCAGCATGATCGCAATAGTCTGCAGCATGTTTTCTTTCAGTTCAACTATAGCGTTCGCAAATTTTATATCGTCATTAAGAAGACATGTGAGGTTCATATGTTGTATCTTATTTATCAGATTAATAGCCACGTCTTACCCAAATATATTTTTGATATTCTCAAGCAGTATTCGAACTTATATTGTCTCCAACTCCAACGTCCAGATGGCGTTCCGAAGCACAATTACGTGTTTTATAAGAGAGGGTTCAGCTACTCAATTCCTTGGCCTGTGATACAGTGGCGGCTCGTGAGGTTTTAAATAGGTAGTGCGCAATTTATGTAGGTTTTTTCGTACGCATAGGGGGATGCCCGCTACAGACGCCGCCGGAGGCTTAGTCGCCGAAGGCGTAAAGTTTTGGGGGTGCCACGCCCATTTTTTACCCAAAACTCATTAAAATCGTTTAAAAAATGAATTCGGCGCCCTCTTGAATGGTAATTGTTGCGCACTAAAAGAAATTAATAAGTAGGTACTTATCGATTCCAGAAGAGTAAACCATTAAAACAGTTTATTGTAACTACAAATCAATAAAGTTCAAAAAAAAAATCAGGAGAAGTTCGAAAACGTTAAAAAATATATCGGTTTGATGGCAAAAAAAGTGTTATTGAACATATTTTTGTCGATGGTTAGCCCTTCGACTTTGCCGTTTCCTAGCGTTAAAGTGAAATTCCATTCGCCACAAGATTTCGGGGGTTAAAATGTCTGGTGAAAGATCGACCATCCTTTTTCTTGGCACATGTTTGGTCTAATTTTAAAACCGGCATCGGTCGTCCTAACCTCTTTATTTCAATCTTTTTATTCAGATCCAATAGAGAAAAGTTATTTTTAATAATATTGTCAACTGAATTTATTTATGCCCCACAACAATTGTCAGAACCCGAATTACTAGCCATGACAGTAGAATAATAGTATATAAATAAAGATATAAAACACTAAACAATATTACGTACACTTAGTACACTAAACTCACGAGTTTATATGCAGCTAATTAACAAGCGTCAACGAACCGACCAAAACAAAAATAAATTCACGGCTCGACTGAAGTATAATACAGAATAATACTTATAATAGTAGTATGTAATATTCGCTCTAAAAAACGATTTACCTCCCACTTTTTCCACACAAGCTGAATTTTTCAGGACCTATAATAAATGTGTTGCATCAGCCGTAGCTTGAAGGCGAAGAGGCTGGACATATTTAATTAGGGCGTAAACCCATGACGTCTCTCATTATTTATTGTTATACCATTGTTAGTTTATAAGCAAAAAATATGGGATTCGCTCTATTACCTTGTCAAGACATAAGCGAAACTTTTATAAAGAATATTTTTTTTTCATTTAGGCCTTCCGTTTTTGTTAATTGAGTGTTATATTTAAAAATAACTATTTTTTAATTAAATTTGTGCACGGTTGAAACCGAGATATTTACATTTAATTTTTTTTTCGGCCATATGGGCTAATGCAAATGATTTTTTTTGAATAATTATCAAAAAATACTTCCTACAAAGACCTTATTGTGCATTGGACCAAAAAATAAGTATTTTTTCCTCTATACGATGGTACCAATATCTCGATTTTTGATGATAGTGTCCTTTTGTGGAGTCTAATTTTGTATTACCTCCGGAATAAGGGTTATCTTATCATGTACTTTAATCCCTGAAAAAATCAGCTTGTGACACCATACTATATACGCAAGAATTGCAAATTATCACTAAATTAAGCTACAAAGTGCGGATCTAAATAGCGCACGGATGAGCCTTGACTTCTCGTGATTTTACGAACATTCCCGACCGTTTTGCATGACGAAAATGCATTTAACAAGGGCGCCGAACAATAGCGCACGGCAGATTTAAACTAGTTGTGGTTACGGACGGAGGCCCGCCGTTCGACGCTCTGCGTTTTGATCGTCGCCGTCGTGCCTCGATTTCGCTCTTATAAATAATGTATTCTGCGGCCAGTGGAGATTCAAAAATATGTAAATTCGCAAATTATAGTTAGTTTATGTTAAATTGTATGTAGGGAAGATTTTATTTTTCCATTTACTTTCGAAGGCAGTGCGCGCGCACGGGCGCACTTATTGAGAAGCCGCCCCTGCTGTGATATTAAATGATCTCCAAGTATTGTTTTTTTTTTGGTAGGAGAATAAGGGAATCTATTTTCTCCAAGTGCCTATCTCTTTAAATAGGCTGTTAATTAACTTTTTTTCTTGTTTTCTCTCTCTTTTCCTTCTTTTTTTCCTGCTCTCTTTGCTCTTGATTTTCCTTTTTTTCTTTGTTGCTTTTTAAGTAATTCGTTTTCGTCATCTGATTTGTCTTAAGTTTAGTTTTATTCCATACTTACCTGATAATTTGCTCTGTTATTATTTAGTTTTAACTTTTTGTTTGTCAATATTTTAGTTCACTTTTTTTTTTAGTAATAGCTGTTTAGTTATGTTTGCAAGAAGGTGGATGCGTGAGGAGCAGTAGTTGGATGTCGCCACCTCACATAAAATATAATTTGCTGAATATTATAAATAAATGCATTATTATTATTATTATTATTATTATCATCATTAACCACGCTAACTCAGCTTTCGCTGGTAACAAATTAGCCTGATTACTAGGCTTGGGTAACCTGGTGGAAAAACAATTCAGTTCCTCCCACTCAGGCTCCGTTCAGGAATTTGCGGGTGATATGGCATGTCTGAAGTAATAATAATAATAATAATAATATTTATTGGTCTTTAAGAATACAAAGTATTATAGACAAGTCTATTACAATAGTTATCTTAAGAATAATGTCAAATAAATTTTAAAATAGTACTTATAACTGTTATGGGTAAAATAGTAAAAACATACATTTTAAAATACACTACAAATACAAAAAAAAATAATACAAATAAAAAGAAGTTAAAATCCTAAATCTAAAGCTAGAGCTACCAAAAGGAAAGCACCTCTGTTCTGATTAGCGTGTAATACTCCTCAAAAGAGTATAATGGATACTCCGTCAAGAGGCCACATATCTTGGTTTTGAATTTTCTAAAAACTCAGTTCCTTGTATCCAATGGTAAAGCATTATACACTTTTATTTCCTCGTTTTTTCTATTTGTACTTAATCTACATTGGCTTAACACTTAAGTTGTTTTTAACTCTTGTATTGTGGGAGCGTACATCTGCTGCCACCTGATACTTATTAATATTTTGCTTAACATGTATTAACCTTAGGTAGATAATTAATGAGTACAGTGTCATGATTTTAAGTTTTTTAAAATAAGGTTTACAAGAAATATCAGGTTTAACATTAACAATTGATCGTATTGCGGATTTTTGTGCTCTAAAAACTTTTTCAACATTTGTATTTGCTGCTCTGCTCCATACTAACAAACCATACCGCATTGTTGAATCAAATAAACCATGGTATGTTGTGACAGCAGCACTGTCATTAACAGTTAATCTAATTTTCTTTATGGCATATATATTTTGACATAACCTACAGCACAATTTATTAATATGATCAGTCCACAAGAGATTAGCATCCATATAAACACCCAAGAACTTTATCTGAGAATCAGCCGTCCTATTTTCACTTGCAGTTTGAAAAGTCTCAATTATCGTTTTAGCTTCATTAAGCACCAGCCTATTTGGCATAAACCAATTTCTGGCCATTAAGAGAATATTCTCAAGAATCCGTCCGGTATCTGTATAACTGCCTTCTGCGCGTATCCCATGATGTTCTGGAATAATCCAAGATCTTGAAGATTTTTAGGGAGGTTCTTCGAAGTGGTCCCTTCAGCCGAAATTACTAGTGGGATTGTGAAGACATTAGTCAGCTGCCAGACGTTCTTCAGCTCTACTGCAAGGTTTTCGTATTTTGTGACTTTTTCTGTCTCAGTTCTTCTGACGTTATGAAATAGCGGCGAAGCTATGTCAAAGATAACGATGTCCGGTCTGTTGTAGTCCACCGTTCTATGCGATATTATAAGCCTGTCCCAATACAGTACCGCTTTATCTGTTTCCAAGACTGCTTGGGGCTGGTATTTGTAATACGGTGGGCATCGTTGAAGGAGTCCGTTCTTGAGAGCCAGCTGTTGATGGATGATTTTGGCCACTTGATTGTGACGTCCTAGGTATGCGCTATCTGCGAGTGATCTACAGTCTGCGATGATATGCTCTATGATTCATCCACCGCCCCACACTTCCTATACTTGTCATCTACGTCAAGTCTTAGACAATGTTTTTCATAGTCGCGAGTCCTGATAACTCTGTCCTGGTTGGCCATGAAGAATCATTTGATTTCTGGGTAGAGGTAACCGGCGCCGAGCCATGCTAGTGAGGTCGGCTTATCGACGTTGTCCGCTTCTAGACTTCTTGGAAACACCATGTAAGGCTTGTTCCATCCAGGTGGCTTGATCTTCCTGCCTTGAGCATATGTCGGACTCGAGATTGCGATATTGTAGATTCAGTGGCGTATATCCTCGATCCTCCTGGGCTGCTATCTTCATCAGACTATCTTCGGATCTTAGCAATTGTTGCCGTATATTCTTCTCCTGGGTTCTGCACAAGTTGTAGATGTTCATCATACCGCCCGCTTGCTCGGGAAAGGTATAGCTTCTTAACCGATGCATTGGTGTGCAGACATCGGAATTTGGTCATCAATCGCCGGGATAGCTTATCGAGTCTATTTAGGCCCGCATTAGACCACTTAAGGATACCAAAGGTGTATGTTAAGACAGGCACTGCCCGAGGGTTCAGAGCGGTGATCTGGTTCTTAGATGAAAGTTTGGTATTTAGAACCTTGAGTACTCTCTTCTTGTACTGCTCGGAGAATATAATTATTCTTCAGGTGTGTGTGGTCGATATGTTGGTTCTGAGGCATTCCTAAATACTTGTCTGTATCTTCGGGATGTAAGCTCTCGATATCCTGGTATTGATCTTCTTGGATTTCCACAGCGGCCCTTTTGATGTTGATGGTGACGCATTTGTCAAGTCCAAATGACATGTTTATGTCCCCGCCGAAGGTCTCAACGGTGTTAATTAGAGAGTGCAACCCAGTATGGTTCTCTGCAAAGAGCTTTAGGTCATACATGTACAATAGATGGGATAACCTCCACCAGTTCCTGATGTTAAGTCAGTATCCAATATTCGTGTTGTTCAGTAGCGTAGAAAGAATGTTCAGAGCTAGGCAGAACCACACAGGTGATAAAGAGTCTCCTTGAAAAATCCCTCTGGATATATTCACATTACCAGCGTTGTTGTTCTTGACATGTATATTGGTTCACCAGGTGCTCATGAGATGTTGAAGCACTGCTCTTACTTTCGGGCAAATCTTGTAAATATCCAGTACCTTCATCAGCCAATCATGAGGGACCGAATCGAAGGCCTTGCGGTAGTCAACATAGCACGCATTGAGATCTCTTTTCCTAGTATGAACCTGTTTTATAACCACTGCATCTATGGAAAGTTGCTGTTTGCACCCGGCTGATCCTCGTATACAACCTTTTTGCTCTTCCCCCAGTATGTTGTTTGTAGCACAGTGTTCGTATATTCGGTTGTTGAGAAGTGACGTGGAGGGTGTGTATACTACCGACAGGCACGTGATTGGTCTATGGTTGCTCGGTATAGCGGGGTCGCATTTCTTGAACAGCATGTACGTGTTTCCCTCAGTAAGAAACTTGGGGAATTTTGAGGGATCGTCCAATGCTTCCATAAGAGATCGAGCATGGCTTGGAAAATATGCCGGGAGATTTTTTATCCAAAAATTGTGCAGTCTGCTGTTAAATGATCCACAGACATTTCCTCAACTTCCCATGCACTTGTAATTATTATTATTATTATTATTATTATTATTATTATTATTATTATTATTATTATTATTATTACTTTTTCTGCGTCCATCTTAATGGCGCGAAAAGTGCAGAATCATGAAAACAACAGTAAAATTAAATGGCAAAAGAAGTATATTTAAATAAAATTAATATTCTTCCATAGCACGCAACAATAGAATATTGTATTACTCAGAACGCTTAAACGATCTTAATCTGTTTGCAAAATAAAACAGGATGTTCGAACAACCTTAACGTTAAACGGGGCACACAACAAACAGATTTATCTCCAATTCATCAACCGTAACCTAAAAATCCCCTACAGCAATGTCAATATTACTAGGCATGTCTTAACAAACATTAATTTTAACAGAACGGAAAGACGTATTGTTTTTCTTATAATTGTGTTCCCGTTCCGAAATAAATTAAATCACGCCCAGTCGGTTTCGTGTTCTTTGTTGTCGTTTGAGTTATTTATTTTGTATAAAATTACTTCTGGATTTGTCAGATTCGGCGAGTAATTCCACACATTGTGACAGCTTTTTTAGAGGTCCTTTGTTTTTCTCAATAAGTGTCACGAAAAAAATACATGTTAATTTTGCAGCATTAAGAATTTTCTTCTTCGCAAACCAATGTGCACTTAGTAAAAAACATGATCTGTTTGTGGTGTAATCTCGCACAAGGAGAATCCTGTAGAATCTATTTTTATCTGCTTGAGATCTTGATGTCGTTCTATCTTTATACACAAGGTGTTAATTAAGAAATAGCATTTTCACAGTACCGAATGAGTGAAAAACGTATCTAATCTTACAAGGAATTAGGTTGCAGCATGTCACTTAAGATGAATTTTCTTCACTGGAATTTGGGATTCTTCCCTGAAAACTTAGGAGCAGTTTTAGATGGACATGAAGAAAGTCCACCAGCAAACAGTTCACTACTGTAGTTTGAGATAAGTAAAATTGTGTTTTGCCTTTATTTTGCCAATGATCGTCAAATTAAATTAAAAAGAAATGTATTAAAAAGAGGACCAATACCTACGTTGTGTTATTATCTTGCACAATTTTACTCACTCATTATGTGCGTCAACGAGACACAATTAGGGAAACTTGAGGGAAAGGTGTGTCATGTAAATTAAACCACAGATTCCTAGTATGCCTAGTTTATTAAAGAAAAGCGTGCCGGGCTCAGCCTGGAATTCACGAGGGGAAAGAGTACGGCAGAGAAACCCTCGATCTAAATTCCTAAACCGAATTATGCTGTATAATCTATTAGTAAAATAATTAATTAAATTACTGTCTCCCGTACCACAATTCGTAGTTCCACACTTGTAACAATACATTTAAAACTGAAGAGGTTTTTGTTAGTTACCCAGACGCCGCTGGTAGGTACTGAGGTCCTGGATTACGGAGGCTACCCAGCTATTTAGTTGCAAATATGGGACAATACCATAGTATAGTTTTATACTTATCTCTATAATGATCATTATATTTATAACTAGGATATTCTCCCGTCAGGGTAGGAAATGATTAGTATAGATTCATCAAGGCCCTTGTGTACTCTCTCACTCATTCTAATATTAAAACTCTAGCACGAAAAGACAGCAAATAATACATTTTATGTTTTCACTTAAAGCAGTGTTGTTCACAGCATAACACGATTTCATTAAATATATACACAGGTTATGCCATCAAATATGAATTATCCATGAAAATAGAAGAAATATTTATGTAAATTATGTTTATAACAATATCCAAATATATATACATGTTATGCCATCAAATATGAATTATCCATGAAGATAAAGACATATTTATGCAAATTATGTTTATAACAATATCCAAATATATACACATGTTATGCCATCAAATATGAATTATCCATGAAGATAAAGAAATATTTATGCAAATTATGTTAATAACAATATCCAAATATAAACACATGTTATGCCATCAAATATGAATTATCCATGAAGATAAAGAAATATTTATGCAAATAATGTTTATAACAATATCCATATACATGTTATACCATCAAATATTAATTATCAATGAGATTAGAAGAAATATTTAAGTAAATTATGTTAATAACAATATGAAAATGTATACACATGTTAGGCCATCAAATATTAACTATCAATGAGATTGGTAGAAATATTTATGCAAATTATGTTAATAACAATATGAAAATGTATACACATGTTAGGCCATCAAATATTAATTATCAATGAAATTGGAAGAAATATTTATGTAAATTATGTTACTAACAATATCAAAATATATACACATGTTAGGCCATCAAATATTAATTATCAATGAGATTAGTAGAAATATTTATGCAAATTATGTTAATAACAATATGAAAATGTATACACATGTTAGGCCATCAAATATTAATTATCAATGAAATTAGAAGAAATATTTATGTAAATTATGTTACTAACAATATCAAAATATATACACATGTTATGCCATCAAATATTAATTATCAATGAGTATCAAGATATATAATGGTACAAATTATGATAATGACAATATTATAAGTTTCATTTTACCGACTTGTAATGACATATTGCATCACAGACGCAAAACAATTCACCAAAATAAACCGTACACGCCGCTGGCTTCTGACTCTCTATTTTACCGTTCTCGAGCAATACCTTTCGGATATCCTCCAAAAAAACCTTGCAAAAACTCGGTTTCAATTTATGACTCGATTTATCTTTTATATGTATAAAGGGTATCTCAAAATATATACATATATAGGGTGCCTCAAAAATGAGTGTATCAGGTCTAATGAAATAGTATTTTAAAGAGGTGGGTTATCTCAAGTTCAGCAGATTATGACCTTTACGTAGCTTGGAGTAGACAACACAAGCTATAGAAATAAGGTTTACAAGGGATTATAAAGTCGAATATTTAAAAAAGTAGGAAAATGGATGTATCGAACCCACCTAGATGATGGACCAAAACCAAATAGATACGGATAACCAGTGGCGGCTTGTCAGAAGACAGGGAGGCCATAATTCATTAAGATTTTTTATTTTATATAGGGTAGTTCACTGGGGACAAATTATTTGTACTCTGACAGCACCGTCGACATACCACATTTCTTTTCTTTGAAACACAGTCGCAGTTTCGTAGCATATCTCTTATGAAAGAAAGAGACGTAAATAGCCCTGGTCAACCTATCATCGACACGAGAACGAACGCTTGTGTGGAATCATAAATGGCATACGTTATAGGATAGGTACGTTGCCAGCCTAGCAGAGTCAGAGCCTCATCTGGCCCTGAAATCATTGTAACCTCCTGACTCGATTAAGCTCAGACGTCCCCTTCTTATTTTAACAGGCATAATATAGCGCTTATAGATGGCTAGCCACACAGGTATTTGCCTTTTTAGTTACCTCGATTCCTTCGGCAGTTCCGCATTTGTTTTGATTTTTTATAAAACTATGTTATTAAAAGTATATATTGTGGTATATTTTAACACGTTGTTGCATGTCCCTAGAAGAGTATGATTTATTGACTGTGTAGAGTTTTACTTACTGATAATCAATTTTAAAAGTCAGTACTTTTTTGTGTTTGTAAGTTGGATTAAAAAAGATTAAAATTAGATCAAACATACACATAAATGTAGGTAGAAGTAAATAAATATCAAAATGGTATTTAACTATTTTCCCAAGATTTTTTTCTGACTAAATGTTGCTGAACGTTAGAAAACTGATATTCAAACTAGTTTTATATTTATTGAGGCATAAAAACTGTTGCGTTATGACCTTAAAATAAACCTTAATGGGCATGACTTTCAAGAATAACTTCTTTTTGGAGCACTATGGCTTGAGAACGAGACGAGAAATTGTCAAATTCTGATTTGAAACTTCATCTCTACTAATTTGCGGAACATAATCATATCTTCAATTAACATCCTATATCTGCTGATCGGAAAATTATCTGGATAACGAAACTTTCATCGCAAATGCATCGAGTCCTTCGACAACCTATCGTAATCTTAGTGAAACCCCAATATAACCGGTGTAAGCTCGAAAATGACGGATACCTATAGACATAGACCAATTACTCAATAATCCCGTCTTCCAGCTTGAAACGCATAGAGCTTCGGTCCTAAAATAGCTCCCCGTTTCCGTATATTCTTGGAACAATAGGTTGCTGATAAAATCACCGGTGCATGTTACATTCAACATGTACGACTAAATAAAACTTCGTATATAAAGCAATAACTCAGTCAGCCAAGCCTCTGGCCTAAACGCAAATAATAGCGTACGAAATGAAATTATTTTAGGAGCATGTTTACCGTGCCTGTTTGGTAAAAATTCAACTGTTACGAGTTAAGTGTTATTTTTGGAAGATTTAACGACCTGTAATTTTGTATGTTTACAAGCTTATGAGATTAAATCCCATGCTACCCATTCACAGTTCTGTTGATTCAAAGTCTCGCCTGTAATCCTGAAAAAGCTAGTCATTATCCAGTTCGCCGATCACACCTACCGCAGGTCGGCAATATTTTGAGGATTTGTCGGCAAAAGGGTTATTCAGTTCCGAGGGCAACAAATATAGTATATAATATAATATTAGGGTATACAGTAGTTGTTAAAGCTACTATTAATTCAGTTTTTAAATGTCAATATGAAGGCCCTCACATAGATCTAGGATTTTCTATTTTTCGAATTCAAAAGCTTACAACTGTCTAAATATTCTCACATTAAATTTAGTATTGGTATCGTTACTCAAAAAGTAACAAGGCAAATCACGTTTTCAACTCATTGGTTACTATTTAAAAATCTATTGATTAAGAATTTGTACTGTTAATTTTAATTTGCATTTATTTCATCAAAAATTAAGGGTGTATAGGTTCGGAGCATACTGTCAATATTTATTCCCAACTAATGAAACAGTAGTAGGCTGCAAAATAAATGGATGAAAATTTCAAGAAACAATGACTTTATTTTAAATTCGTTCTAGAAAGTTTAAATGAGGAATAAAATTATGGTGGTATTTTTTCGTGATACCTGCACACCTGACTTACGTGACCTACCTGTGGACCAAAGCCATCGAGAGCTACGGCGAATCTCGTGCAGTGGCTCTCGACATAGCCAAAGCAATTTATAGGGTATGGCATGACGGATTGTTAAACAAATTGACAGCATACAGACTACACCCCGGCTTTCTAATTTCTTAAGGAATCGAAGCTTCCGAGTTGGTATTGATGGACATATCTCGAAGGAATTTGAAATCAATGCCCGGGTTCCTCAAGGGTGTACATTTTCTCTCACACTGTTCCTGTTCTCTATCAACGATCTCATAGAGAGGATAAACAATTCTATTTACAGCACTCTTATATCCTCATTCATGTCGCGGACTTCATTGACCGCTGCTCGTTCCCAACGCGAGCGAGAAGAAAATTTTGCTGCAATCAATGGGGAAGTGAACGCCATCGTGGAATGGGATGTGGAAAACAATGTCCAGTTTAACGCTGTGAAGACTCAAGTAGCTGTCTTGTCAAAAAAGCAAACATCGCAGATCCCGACGTATCAATGTCAGGACAAACACTGCCTGCCCTCATCCATAAGCTTGCTGGACATCAAGGTAGAAAACAACATGTCTTGGCGTAATCGCGTTACCAAAATCGCCAAGGCAGCAGCACAAAAGCTAGGAGAACTCTATAGAGCAATAAAGTTGTATACACCTCATCAGCTCTTACTGCTCTATAAGGTCCAGATAAGACCATCTCTGGAATATTGTTCCCATATGCGGAGCTCGGCACCCAAACTCTTGCTCAAGATATTAGACTCCATAGAGAGGAGACCAGTCCGTTTTGGATGACCCAGAGTTGCGTAAAGACCTTGACAGCCTTGAACATCGAAGAAAAGTGGCGGACCTATCCCTTTACTATTGATACTACTACGGAAGGTGTTCGCACTTATGATTCCCTAGAGTTGTGCCAGATAGAAACATTCATCAGGCACAAGCTGCTTATCACCAACGATTGATGCATACTAAAGAAGCGAGTCCAATCCTTCTGTAGGAAGAAAGTACTTTTCCATTTCCAGGAAGCCTTAAGCCTCAAATAATTATAATTCTCTATGCCTGACAAGCAAAATGTACACCAAGGCTACTGTGCATGCAAGAAGCAATAGATACACGACATAGGCAAACTACATCTCACGGTTTCAAAAAACCACTAAACCATATTATAGCATGTCCATATAATGCATCAAGAATCAATTTATTTAAAAAGATTCACGATATATTATTAAGATAACGATAAGCTACGAATAGGTGAAAACAATTCCACATGCACAATAGCCGAAATTTAATTTAAAAGAAAATCTTCCTTAATACCACACATGAACTTCAAGCTCATATTAATTATTCTTTCTCTACATGATATTATATTTATAAGTGAAAGTAATACCTAAAACCAAAAGGAACTAAGAGTAAAACGGTACCTGCCTTCTCATAACAACTCTCCCTATAAAAACCCAGTCTCCTACCTTTCATCACTCCCAAATAAAAATGGAGTTACTCAAATAGATACATTATCGCACAAATCACATAGTTTCACTATTCGCCATGAAGGAGAGGTTAACCGGTTTTCAAATCATGCCAAATTTCATATGAAAATTATTTGATATATTAGAATAAGTTTTTCTACTGCTGTGTATGAAGAAAAATAATCGTAATAATAATATTTGTTTTAAAATAACTAAATAATTATCAATCATTTAAACAGAAACATGAATTTCAAGCCAACCTAATGGGCACTGACATTTATTATTTGCGTATAAAAAAAGCAGCACGTTTGAAATTATATAGATTAGATAGTACAGCGGCACTGTCAAAAAGATGGTCACCTACAATAGGCTAAGGTGGGCGATCAAGACCTTCGCCCCGTTAGGTGGTTGTGGTTGAGTCATCGCGGGAATGTCCTCAGGGGGGGTCTTGTCTCCCCTCCTGTTGTGCCTAGTGGTGGACGAGATTCTACGCAACCTGAGAGTAGAGCATGGAGTCTATGTACAGACCTATGCAGACGACGTTGTGATTATGGCACAAGGTATTGAGGTGGGAATATTGCAGAGGCTTCTGGAGGAAGCACCGACAAGGTTCTCACAGTGGTGTAGGGATAACGAACTCAAAGCGAATCCCAACCAGGTAGAGATGGTCATCTTTACCAGGAAAAGGAAGCTGGAGGTCTCTCCCAACATCACGTTGGAAGGGACCCCTCTTGTGCCTAAGAAATGCGTCAAGTATCTGGATGTCTGGTTGGACTCCAAACTGACCTCTCAGGAACACATTCGGCTCAAGACCGCGGCGGCGCTCAGTGCCCTGTGGGCTTGCCGTAGGGCGTTGGAAGGGACCTGGGGACTTGGGCCGAAAACTATTTTACGGATCTACAGGACGATGATCGCTCCGATGCTCATAAACGGATTGGTTGTTTGGTGGCCAGGATCAATGAAAATGGCGTCCAGACTAGTGCTGGACAAATTACACAAATTACAGCGACTTGCATGCCTCTGCATCACCGGGGCTATGAGGACGGCGCCCACGAGGGCCCTGGAAGTGCTGGTGAGGTTGCCCCCGTTGGCAGACCGGGTAAGGCACGAGGCTGCCTGTGGTCTATGGCGGGGCTTGTCTGGGGACCTAGCCATTCTGGGCATGCCAGGTGACGCGATGGTTCCTGAGATAGGCTTCCCCGAGTAGCTGAACATCCTCTTCCCTACAAAGGAAGATTGGACGGAGAGAAGGACGGGAACCTGGGATGGGCAAGTCTGGTTCACAGACGGGTCCACTGTCCGGAGCTGGTGCGTACTGTGAGGCCCTGAAGCGGGAACTATTCGCTTCATTGGGCGAGCACAATACGTTTTTCCAAGGGGAAATTTTTGCGATCATGATGGGGGTATGGGAGTCGTTAAGGCTCAATGTCGGTGGCGGGAGAATTTTCTTCTGCTCCGACAGCAAGGCCGCACTCATAGCGCTGAAGTCGGTCTGCACGCGCTCTTTGTTGGTAAGGGAGTGTAGAAGCTGGCTGATTGAACTTGCAAAGCTTAAAAAGGTTACGCTGGTCTGGGTACCAGGATACTCGGGTGTACCGGAAGACGAGGCCGCTGATGCCTTAGCCAGAGAAGGCTTCCCAGTAGATACTGGAGGGTCGGGCGGAGGAGGTATGACGGACGGCTCCGGGGATGAGATAGAACGCGGCTCATGATACATGGGCCCGCGAAGAGTCTCGTGCCTACCTAGGAAGAAGTGCAGGGCCCTGATAGGATTCTACACAGGGCAGCTGATTCTGCTGAGAATTGCAGAGGAGGGGGAGTGTAGATGGTGCATGGAGGACGACGAGACCCCATACCATCTGCTTACGGAATGCCTTGCCTTTGCGTGGGCAAGATTCAGAATCTTTGGCGTGACGTCGATCGAGCCAGATTAAGTGCGTCGTGTTAGTCTGAAGGAGATGCGGGCTTTCTTAAGGAGGACCGGCATCCTGGAGGTTCTCTAATGCGGGCTGGGGGCACAACGGGCCCAATTGGTGGCCTAAGTGCAAGGCCCGCTAGGGGCCACCCCTTCTATACTGATACTGATACTGACACTGACAGCATACGGACTACCACCAGCACTGCTGCTTCCATGGCTTTCCAATTTCTTAAGGGATCGAAGCATCCGAGTTTGTATTGATGAACATCTCTCGGAATTTAAAATCAATGCCGGAGTTCCTCAAGGGTGTATAGTATCTCCCACACTGTTCCTGCTCTATATCAACGATCTCTTAGAGAAGACAAACAATTCTATTTACAGTTTTGCAGACGACAGCACTCTTATATCCTCATTAATCTCGCGGCTTCCAAGGACCGCTGCTCATTCTCAACGCGAGCGAGAAAATCAAATTGCTGCCATCAATGAGGATATCAACGTCGTTGTGGAATGGAGTGATGAAAACAAAGTCCAGTTCAATGCAGGAAAGACTCAAGCATGTTAAATTTGAAAGGCAATTATATAGAGTTCAGGTAATGTATGAGAGCGGTTCCAATTAGTCTAAAAATTGAATGTGGCGTAAAGCAAAAGATAAATTCAGTACAAATTACTAAAACAAATATTAGCAACCAAATTTAAAAGTAATTAAGTAATAACAAGATAATGAATGAAGGCTATTTCAATTATTCTTAGGATAAATGTAAGATAAAGGTAAAGGCGGATTCAGTAAAAGTTACATAGGCAAACACCAAACCCATGGTCCCGCTACTGCCAAGGCAAAAAGTTGTCTTGAGAAGGCATTTTTTAAATATCGAAAAAAAAACACAAATGGGTTTACTTTAAAAATAATTAATATAGATCAACTCTAACGAAATCACATAATACAAAGAACAGGCAGCGATACAAGGTCTCCTGAAATTTCAGCCACTTCAATTATTAACTTTAAAAAGTACGGTCCTTAGTTAGGACCTAAGTATACCCAATAGCTCGCTCTTCTGTAAGAAGTCTTAAACCTCAAATAACTATAATTATCTATGCCTGACAGGCAAAATATACATACACCAAGGCAACAATACAACATTTGTATATGCAAAAGGCAATAAAGTACAAGACATCAAAGTATAGTCCACGGCTTAAAAAAAACAGTTAAACGATAGAAAATGCTTGTCCATATAATGCGCCTAGAATGAATTATCAATTTATTTAAAAAGATTCACGATACATGATAAGATCACGATACGTTACGAATATGTTAAAAATAATTCCACGTGCAAAATAGCCGAAATTTAATTGAAATGGATTGTAAGCTAAATTTAATTATCCTTCCCCTTCTTCTTCTTCTTTTTTACGTGCCGTCTCCTCTTAGAAGGTTGGCTATCATCATGACGATTCTTGCTATGGATGTGGCTGCTCGGAATTATTCTTTTGATATACCACTCTCTCAAAATCTTTAGCCATGAAGTGCGTCTTCTCCACACGTTTCGTTTATCCTTCCCCTACAGAATTTTATATTTATAAATGAGAATGATATCTAAATCGAAAAGAAAATAAGAGTAAAAAGTTTCACAAAAAGATTAAGTCTCGCACAAATCACATAGATCCACTGCTGTGTATGCACAAAAATAATCATAACATTAATATTTGTTATAAGATAACTAAATAATTATCAAATGATGTATTAAAAAATAATAATAATTTCAGACGAACCAAAAAGGCACTGGCATCTATTATTTGTGTATAAATATAAAAAACAGCCGCAGGATTGAAATTCGTTATTACAACTGGTGTTCAAAAACCATTTGAGCATGTTTTCAAATCTAGCGATTTAATTCCTATTATATTAATATTCCACGCCACTGTGTATCGCATTCCAAGAATGCCGCTTAAACAATCGGCGGCACCCTTAGCGCCAGCAGTTTTCACAACGTTTATCCACTGCATCAGTTTAGCTAGATAGCTAAAAGCAAGCTTCGAACAATACAATCCACGTATTTCGAAACACAAGCTAGGGTCACCTACAAGCAGAAACGCAAATTACAGTGCTTTCTATAGGATAGCCAACTAGCCGAACCTAAAATTCCTATCTATAATTTTTGGGGTCCCTAAAATTCCGATCTATAATAATCGATTTTTTTAAAAACTAGTCAGCAGATATCGACCAGGTTTGTGTTAAAATTCATAAGGGAGAAATACAACGCTTCTTCACGTTCTAGAAAACACTTGTTCTCCGACCCTCTTCCAAGTAAGTCGCGATAGTACGCGCTCCTCGTGGCACTCGGCCATGGAAGACTTGTTCCCCGATTCTCTTCCAAGTAAGTCGAGATAGTACGCGCTCCTCGTGGCACTCGGCCATGGAGTACTTCTTCCCCGAGTCTCAAACAAGTAAGTCGCTATAGTTCTCGCTTTACATGGCACTCGGCCATGGAAGTTGTTCCCTGATTCTCTCATAAGTAAGACGCTAAAGTAAGCGTTCGCTGTGGCATTTGGCCATGTAAGCAAACTCACTCGTTTACATTCACTCTCTCAAAAGCCGAAACGTAAACCGCGTTCTTGGCACTAGGCCAATATTTTCTCTGTTTTATTTTAATATAAAGTTTCCCATAAGTGTTATTTTCATTTCACGGAGCGTAGCCTACCTATGCGACCATAACGTGTTTTGTCAACCATTTTGTTGCGTGTATTAAAACCCCATTTCCACAAAATTATCCCTGTCGTCCTCTCTTATTAAATTAAATTTTCTCTTACACACTCATACAGTGTGATGTTTGCCAGTGCAAATTACTCTGCAAGGAAAAAAAAACTCTCGACGCGCTACCAACATATGTTATTTATGCATATGACCACTTATTCTCAATTCACTCGAACTTAAGTCATTCTTATTTGCAAGGAGTTGAAGTACATTGTATGTAGAAGGTAAGGAGATACTTAGTAAGTATTTTTAAGTGACTTTCCCTGTGTTGCAAGATAAACTGCTCAACGATTGAACGTTGCTTGTCAATTGGTGAATATATTGTACATAGTAGCTTTGTGGACATTAAGGTAATATTTATCCTTTTACAAGTAATAAACTTGTATATTACTGTATTTCATCGCAGCGTTATCTCAGTTATTCAATCTTACATAGTGGTTCCGGAGGAACTTTAGCAAATATTTAACTGTGTTTAGCTGAAAGGTTGTATTTATAATCGTATAGTTTGTTAGGATTATAATTCTTTATGCAGTTCTCTAGTCTTTATAAGTATTTTTATTCTGATTTTGTGTGAAGTCGATAACCTAGCGCCGACAAAAATTGTCTATATTCTAGCACTTAAATACCTTAAATGTTTATATTTGATTATTTATGAAATTTAAGTTGTTTTCAGGTAAAATAACATATTAAAATATTCATATAATGCTAAAGGTATTTGTTTTATTTTCAAATTCACTTTAGAACTAGCCCCTATGGTAATTTATACTGCCCATGTGCAGTCTCTGTTTAGAAAATCGACCAAAATCGAATCGACACCAACGGGTACTGTAATTATGTCGCATAATTACTTTCTGTAAAATTATTGATATTTTCACGTTATTCAACCTTGAAAGTTGTTACCGGGTCGGTTCAAAGATAAACAGGTTGAACTGGGTGTAAGCTTAAAGTTATTAATTCTAGTAAATAAATAAACTCGAAACAGAATAATGTTAGGGAATTGTTAAAATTACCATAACAAGTTGCTCAAATATCGTGAAAAATTTTGCTCGATGATAATAAATATAAACAACTAAAAGAATGGGTTACTGTCGAATAAGTCAATTGGGCATAGGGATGAATTAAAAAAAGATTATTAAATAAGGTATAGAAATTATCTAAACAAACTGATTTAAAGACAAAAATCCAAATATTATAAAAACAGAGTGAGAGCAATAAGGATAACATAAAAAAATTATATAAAACCATTCAAGATGCAGCAAAATAAAAAAAGAAAAATATAATTTTCTATTTCAAGTACTAAAATGGAGTTTTTTCCACAATACCCAAACATAATTATTGCACTCGACGCGCGTTTCGCTAACCATGTTAGCATCATCAGGGGATGAAAATTTTAATCATCTGCTGATGATGCTAACATGGTTAGCAAGACGCGCGTCGAGTCCAATAATTCTGATTCGTATTGTGGATAAAACTCCGTTATTATCTCATGCCTTAAAGTTTAGTACGTGTATTTAAAATTCTATTCTCGGTTCTCATAGCATACGTTCAATAATTCGTTTCCTGATTATATTGCGTTGTGTTAGTACAAACGCTACATGCAAACCAACCAAAACTATTGTATGCAATGGAGCAGCGTGCTCCACTATAATTATATCCATAACTATTACCAGTGTATAGTTTTAGCTTGTAAGTTGCGGCTCCGAACGGCCTGTATATGAAAATAAAGATGCACCTTGGTGTACGGGTATCCAATGTTAATGTTTCCCTCGAAAGGTGTAATGATTTTGAAATCCGATTAAATTTACTTACGGTAGCCGCAAGGATCGAAAAGCCTAAATAAACAAAATCTACACCACGTCATGTGGTTTTAGGTCAAATCCAGAATTTGTATGTATTAGCTTTAAGTTTAACATTATATATTTCGGGTTCTTCAAACAACTTACTTTGTTAATAATTTGTACGATTAAATAAATACTCATATAGAGAGTCAACTGTGCGATACAAAATAGTAATAGTTTAAAAGAACTGCCTGTTATTTTGAATATAATAAAAATATGTAAAAGTTGACGGAATTTCAAAATGTATTATTGAACACCCAAAATTTAGTACTGAATATACTTCAGAGTACTATTACATTATGTATTGGACTGTAATCTGTCTCTCTGAACACCATTTTTCGCTTACTTAGCAATGTATAATTATTACTATAGTATAGAGACGAATGATAGGTCTGGAAATTTTAAAACTGAAATCAGTGAAGGATCCAGACAGGTATTCCAAGATCAACACTCTTTGGCTTTTACAGTCTCTGGCACACGACTTTGGTACAACCAGTACCAATTTCTTTTTCTTCCTTTTAAGGTATTCTAAATATTGGTTAGGTGTGCTGA
>MU187462.1:0-33221 GCA_016904865.1 Pissodes strobi | reverse complement strand
CCAGATAAATAGTTTTAACAGAAAACTTATAAAAGGTAACAAAGAAAAAGTATTTTCTTTATACCTGGACTGAAAAGCAATTTCAGATATATGAAGGCTATTGAAAGCTTTTATTTCGAAAACCTGGTGCTCGTGAAATAATAGAGAAGTGTTTGGTTTAACAATATAGCAGTATTTTCTGTAACATGCTTCGTTTGCAGCTTACACTGATTGTGAACAACTTTTTAAATTTAAGTATATAATCTTGACCATATTTTTAGAAAATCCCTTTGAAAATGTGTGCAGCAATCTTTAGAAAATGCCCAGCTGTGTAATAAACTGATGGCTAAATTGATCTATGTTTTATATATTTTATTAATATAAAAATCTACTTAACAACAGCACTTTATTATCTTCAAATTTTATATATTTAGTTTAGTTTCATCTAAGATTAGAAAAAATTAAGAGTAAAAAAAGTGAACTTAAGAAAGTTCACAATTAAAGATGCGCATATCAGAACGAGCTGTCTTCCAGCCAATAGGTTGGAGGTATTTATTTAAAAGACGTCACAAATTTGTAGGAGGAACCACTTAGCAAATCCCAAATTGTACAATCGAACTTGCTTCTTATTAGTTTATACACTGACCAACACGTTCCAGAGGCTGCAAATCTCGTGGAAGTCGTAGTCGATGGCCCGCCCACTGATGCAGTCTCAATTTAAAAATCCAGTCCGAGTTTTCGAGACAATCTATTCCCTAACCATGTTGCTTACCGGCATGCCATCCATATGTTTTGCCTGTACTCTTTAATAATAACACACAGCAAGTAGTATAAAAACAAGTTTTTTAAAATCATAGATCGATTACATCTTAGTTCAGAGCAACACATTCCTACCTGGTGGGCCCGTAGTACTAATAGAACGAAAAGCGTTTCCGACAGACAATATAAACTAAATAAACAATTAAATCGCCTAAGGACTAAATTAAGGAAATACAGTTGCTCAAAAAAGGGCATCAAAGTATTGAAGTTAGGATCCACTATATCCATACAAGGTATACAGGGTATCCCAAAATTAGCGTAAAAGATTTTAACAGCGCGTTCTACATATAAAATAACCTCTACTTTCTTTAATAAACATATGTCGAAAAATGCACCCTAACAGGTTTCCTCTTAAAGATGGTTTTTAATCCATATTTTCGAAACGGTTACAGCTATGCCTTTGAAATTTTGGTATTAGGGTAATTTTAGCATGCGGATTATGTTTCTTAAATTAGAAAATTAAAATTTCAGTCAGAGCCGTGACATTTGGGGTGGTAAAGGCAACTAAACTGTCATAACATTTTTGTGAGTTCACTTTAATTTTTTTTTCTTTTAAAATCTGAAAATCTGGGCTTTTCTACGTAAAAAAAAGGTACTCTTGTTTTGTATCGCTAAGATGCACCGTTTATGAGAAAATTGGCTTTAAAAAATTTTTGTTGCGTTATTGCATGATGATAAAATCCAGAACAATGTAGTATTTTTTCTAGTTGGCTATATTACATGCATTCGGATTTTATCATCATGCAAGTAACGCAACAAAAGATTTTCAAAGCCAATTTTCTCATAAACGGTGCATCTTAGCGATACAAATCAAGAGTACCTTTCTACGTAGAAAACCCCAGATTTTAAAAGTGGACCCACAAAAATGCTATTACAGTTTAGTTGCGTTTACCACCCCAAATGTCACGCCTCTGATTAAAATTTGAATTTTCTAATTTGAGAAGCATAATACGCATGCTAAAATTACCCTAATACCAAAATTTCAAAGGCATAGCTGTAACCGTTTCTGAAATATGGACTAAAAACCACCTTCAGGAGGAAACCTGTTAAGGGCTGTAACTCTGTTAGGGTGCATTTTTCGACATATGTTTATTAAGGAAACTAGAGTCCATTTTAAATGTAGAATGCGCTGTTAAAATCTTTTGCACTAATTTTGGGACACCCTGTATATTATATAAAAATAAAAACCATGGAGGTATTCTAGTAAAAATCGCTAGCGAAATGAGTGTTGTTGGTGATTTAATGTTAGGATATTGTGAAATTTTACAATTAAATATATACTGATTTGGGCACAACCTGCATTAGAAAAATGATTTTGAATATTCCTTTTACTCGGAAGCAGAAATAAATTTATAGGAAAAAATTAGATTTTTTGAAGGAATTCATTAGCTAATTATGAATTTATGTTCACATTTTTATCATAAGGTCAAATCCAAAATAAAGGCAAAAACTGCATTTTATGATTTTAATAACTTTCAGTAGGGTTGTGTCAAATTTTTGAAAAGTTTAACCATTTTTACTCAAATTGATTTTATAGTGAAACTGTAGAAAGTATAAGCCAACAAAAGTATGCAATTAAATTATAGCATAGATCTATATAGAGATATGAATGTCTAAAGGGTTTTCTAGAATTTTGTTAATGCCTTGTAGAACGTATAATTGTTTTTTATGGCAGTGGCACACACACTAAAGGGAGATCATATGGCTCTCGACGAGCGGTGTGTGTGCGAAGATGTTGATTGACACGGTTCTTGAATAGTTGTAGGTTGTAATTAGGGGGAAACAGATATCCTGAAGGTGAGTGATGCTGTGCGCGAACAAAGGAGTTATTGTAAAGCAATGCTCTAGGTGTTTCCAGTTGTACGACGAACTGGTGCATTCTTGCCATCTGTCGCGACTGTCTGACAGGCGTTGCCAAGAGCGGGATGAGACGGGCCAAATCCTGGGACCATCTGCCGTCAAAGTATCTGTAAAACAGGGACATCTCGGCCACATGTCTGCGGTGTTTCAGACTATCCAGATTCCATGTCAACTCCGGGTCGCCCATGAGGTGACTGAATGGAATCCCGCAACCTTAAGATGTGCTTTGGTGCAGCCCCCCAGATGTGTGAGCAATATTCTAAGCACGGTCTTATTTGCGCTTTGTAGAGCAAGAGCAGTTTTTGTTGCGAAATAGCGCACCAAGCTTCTAGGGGGCTGATTTTACTATGTTAGCAACGTGGTCATGTCAGCACATATTGCTGTTGACCGAGACACGGAGTAGTCCGATAGAGGAGGATGAAGGAATGGTCGATCCTGCCATAATGATGTCAGGGCCCGCCATATTGGCCCTCTTGGTAAACGTGGCTGCTTGGGTCTTTGCTGCAATAACATGGACCAAATTTCTATCGCCCCAAGTTTGAATTTTCTGAAGGTCTTGATTAATTGCTGTAATCTGCTCCTGTCTGCGGTGATAAGTCTCAGTCGCTGGTAAAGGTTTTTCTGATCTAAATTGGGAGACAAGGGTACTGTCATCTGCAAAATTTTATACAGGATTATTCGTTTCGATCAGCAGGTCATTAATATAGTTGGGTACAGAGTTGGTGAAAGTATTGCGCCCTGAGGCACGCCCGCGTCAATGGTAAGTGAGTCTGAGATGTGTCCATCAACTGCAACATGTAAAGATCGGTTCTTAAGAAAACTGGCAAGCCAGCTGCAGAGAGAGGCTGGCATTGCCAGTTTTCGGCAGTCTTTTGAGCAATCCGTCATGCCAAACTCTGTTGAATGCCTTCGAAATATCCAACGCAATCGCCGAGGCTCTCCGTAGTTCTCATTTGCCCTACTCCATATATGAAGACAATATATCTCCTGTCGATCTCCTTTTGCGAAAGCCGTATTGATTATCGCTGATTATTCAACATTAACAATACCAAATGTTACTTTAGAATATTTCGGTTCCTTTTATTTTGTTTGTTCATTTTATTGTTCATCTGACATGTAAATCTATTTTATACAAAATTTAATTATTTTTGTTTTTTTCTTTTAATTATTTTATACTCATCTAGTATTAACACGTATGTAGTTGTTGCCCAATTATGAATAGTTTAGGGTTGACTTTCGCAACTTGGATATACTAGCATTCTTTGGAAACCATGTAATACAGTTAAGTAACTTTTATTTTATAGAAGTATCTTTACTGTAAAATTTTCAAATAAGTTGCTTTTGCCTATATCTTCGAGATCTTAGCATAAGAGTTTGCTTTGTCAATTAAATTGCAAATTTATGACAATAAAGCTTTATTGAATTTAATTGAATTGTGATGAAACTTGACTTCTGCCATGGTAGTGTTGATGTTCGATATGGTGGGGAGAGCTTTGCCTTGGGGGACGTCTCAGGTACAGTGCGATGAACACATTTTGGCGAGCCATGTTTGCTTTTTCCTTGGCTGTAGTCGCCGTGATGCCACGTTCGTCTGTCAAAGGTTGAAAAAACGTTTTTGTAAAGTTATTACTTACTGTCTTTCCTACCGACCAGAAATTCCTGGAGCCACTGGGGCATTGCAAAAGTTTATTCCTGATCTTTGATTGTGTTTGTCCTTAGTTTCGTCGATCACACGATTGCATTCGCTTCTCGTTTCGACAAAATAATTGCGATTTTCAGCGATCTGATTTTGCTGCCAGTACTTGTAGGCTTGCTGTTTCCTACATACAGCTTTTTCGCATCTTCTGTCGAACCAGGGCTTTCGTTGTGATGGTAACTTGATGGAATTTGGGATGTATGCTTCCATTCCTGAAGAGATTACTTGCGTAATCTCTTCGCAGCAGACTGACGTGTCATGTCATCAGTGCCAAAGCAGACGTCGAACCAAGGAAAATCTAGATAGAACTGCCTTAGATCATCCCAGATTACAGAATTGTAATGCCAGATTTTGCGAGGCAATGGTGGATCCTTCTGTAAAAGTGGCAATTCATAAATCGTTGTAATAAGTTTGTGGTCGGAAGTACCTAATGGCGGACCAACTGTAATTGTGTACTGGTCAGGATTGGTGGTTAGAAAAAGATCCAGGAGGGCGGCGAATTCGCCCCCTCTCTGAGATTCGAGTTGGTTCGTCTAAAAGTTGAGTAAGCCTGCAGCTGATAGTAAATGCTTCAGCTTCCCTATCTTCCTTGTCGGTCTTGTTGTGATGTTTAAGCCAGTTGGTGTTGTGAACATTGAAATCTCCCAGAACGTTTATTTCTGAATTGGGGTGATCGACCTGTATTGACAAGAGTGGTAGCTAGTGTTGTAAAAAAGCTTTGGAGGTAGAGACAGGATATAAACTTGGTTAATACCTTGGCGGTGAACTTGAGCCACAATGGCGTCAGGTTTGTTCGGTTCGAGTGTTTCCTCGCGGACAAAAGGGCATATTCCGAACTTATGTCTAAATCGGGTATGTAAGTCGTAACCAGTATAGGGGTAGTATACTGTTGTTGTTATAGAACATACTTGTGTTTCTGTAAGGACTAGTATGTGTGGTCTATTTGCAATAAAACACATTCACACTTTTAACAAAAATTATTAATTTAAATCCTAGCAACAGTCTGGTAAGTTTGATGTTGCTAGTTTTTTACAAACGTAGCTGCTGGTAAAACTTTAATTATTATAGGTAATAAATAAGAAAATCATACTAATCTTGGTAAATGCATACAATTCAATAATAACAATATACTTGAATAATTAATTATCAATTACTTTTTATGTAAAAAGTGCATATTTTCAAAACAAAACAATGGTATGACCATGGGTTCACCATTATCACCTATACTAAGTAATTTTGAATTAAATTTTGCGGAAAATTACCAATATAAACCTTTAATTTAGTGACGTTATATAGATGAAATTTTCTCAATTTATCCATATAACGATCATCTTTTTAACAATTTTCTAAAATATATTAATATAAAAAAACCAACTAATCAATAATTAATTTCAATCAAAATAAATTATTAAATAACTTTCATTCCTTCACATTCATAGCATAATTTCGAAACACAAATGTTTAGAAAATCTATAAAAGCAAATATGTATTTAAACAAACCTTAAATCAACGCTCAATAGTGGTTAACAAGAAGATTCTAAAAAGTTTATGTGACGGAATAAAAATAATTTGCAATAATCAGAATTTTAATGTAGAAAAAGAATTTTAAAAAAATGACTTTTTATAATTAACTATCCTATTACAGAATTTCGAACAAGCAAACTTGAAATAGATTTATTTCCAACCTAATTAGTTTTTGTATTCCTGGTGAATCAGACAGAATAAAACGAATAGGTAGCCTTACATTCCTACCATTTTCAAAACAGGAAACATCCTTAGAATTAAACTAACATAAAGCATACCACACATTGAAAATAAAAAAACAAAACATGTCATCTGTAAGTAAATAATATATTTGTAAACCTGCGTTTAATAGCAATCAAAGAATACAATGGAAAACTTCAAGTATTTTAGCAAAAAACCATTATCAAAATACGTACATTTAAACAAAGTGCTATAATATTGTGTTGTGTTAGTTTCTACTAATTTTAAATCCTGCCTTTGCTAAAAACTGAAGCTAACAAGAGACACTTAATGATTAACCAATGCATTAAGAGTGTATCTTTGAATTCCTCCAAAAATAAATATACAACATCTCAAAAACGCAAAAATTAGATACTTAATAACGCATCAATATGATATAAACCTAACATAGTAATTTAATGAACTTACATTTTCTTATCATGGAAAGTGATTTATATATAGTAAATATATATAAATTACTTTTCTATCGTCTTGTCAAAGTCAAAATCAAAATTTTTACAGTTTTCCTGCACTTTTAATCGTTTTCATTTTTAGATTTCTTGGTTTTGACACCAAGGGCAGATCCATCCCTCCAAAACGTTAAATATTTTGTTGTGTTTTTAAGTGTATGGCACTTAATTAGCGTTTGTGCATTTTATACACAACGAAATTTTCAATAAGACTGTAGAAGAGATAAAGGTAAAAAAATTGTAACACAAATTTTAATCCCACTGCTAAAACTCAACCAAATTCATGCTGATAAATGTTGTTCACAATATACTGAGTTATGACTCTCCATTTATATATGTTTGTCAATCAGTTGAAAGCACAATATCAGATCATAATAAAATATTACCGCTATGGCTTATTACCTAGTCTATTGCCTCTGAACTGTTTAATATCTTGCTACCGAATGTGTTTGAACATACGATGCCGGCTGCAATATCTGACTGAAATTGCAATGTAGTAGCTACTATGGAATTTTATATATAACTAAAAATTAAATTTTATAGACATACCTATGAGTAAAATAGTTATTTATGATATAAGTGCTAAAAGTGACGTTTTATTTTGTGAGAAGGGAAGTTTGGGACACGACGCCGAAGGCGGAGTGTCCCATCCCTTCGAACAAAATAAAATCACTTTTAGCACATATATCATACACTATTTTTTCTACAAACACCATTCAAAGTATAAATCAACGCATTTCTTACGTTATTAAATTTATAAAACATCTTTTTCTATTTTGGTATCATAAAGAAGTCTTTTCGATACGCAAAGTAGTGTCGAAAAGATGCTCTTTTTGACACTACTTTTGTTGACTGATTACTATGATATTAACAAAATTGTTCAATGCCAAGGCTCCCTAGCAAAAATTTCGACACCGTTTTGAATGGGATTCCTAAAAATACAGACGTCAAAAGTGACAAGATGGACGTCCAACTTTTGATAGCGACTTGAATAAATTAATGTTTTTGATTAAAAAACGGCAAAATAGAAAAAATAGTATAAAATACACGTTTTAAAAGACATTTAGCGCACTCGCACGTTAGGAAACTCCCCGCAAGCGGGTCGTTTCCTAATTTCGTGCTCGTGCGATAAAATATGGTCTTTTAAAACTAGTATCTGAATATACTATTCTGAAATCAAATTATTCATCAAGTTTAATGTTGCTACGGTAATGAAAATTCGACCGTTTGTTGACAAGTATCTAACTTCAAATCTCGTGACATGGAAAGTGATCAAGAAAATTAATTTCTTCCTGCGGATATCGAAGAAGCTGCTAATAAAGTCACTTTCGAGTTATTGCCTAGTAAGCAACGATACGAGTTTTCGTACAACCGTTTCATTAGATGGTGCGATCTGAAAAATGTTAGTGGCAAGTTCTGTCTGATATAAAACATTTTTATATTTTCGCACCAGTGCTAAAAGTAAATTACTTTTAGCACCAGTGCCATAAAGTGACATTTTAGACACTGACAGCATGCGTTAAAAATTGTACTTTTAGTGACGTTTGTAGAAAAATACATTTATGGGTGTTTTGTTAAAAATACTTTTATAGTTTATTATGGGAATATATGTAGAAGTTGTGTCATGATTTGTTGAGGTAAAAGTCCTTAAGAAAACCTACTGGCGCACGAGAAGTTTTTGAGCTAATATATCTGGAAATACATCGTCTTAACATAACTTTTTCAGAATATCTTAAGACATTATTGGGCTGGTAGTTTGGGTTAGATAGGTACTAAGAGAATTAGTGAATTGATTCAATCACAGGCATACGTAGAACGGTCCAACTTTGAAAAGGTTTTTCTCGATATATATTCCGTTGTAGATATGTTGTATATTGTTGTGGAGGATTCATTTTTACCTTGGAATTGATTGCCTTTGGCTCCACAAATGATTAAACTTGGTTTGAATTGTTATAGAGCCTCTTCGGCCCAGGCTCCAGGATGTAAACTGCACAAGTGCAAGTTTAGTGACCCTAATGAAATGTGTACCTATATATCGTCGATTCGATAAGCAAGTCGGCTATCGTTTTCAAGAAAGGCAAAAAACTAAAAATGAAAATGGTTAGCAAATACAATAAAACAGTAAAAAGCTCTTGCAGATTTTCAGACTTTGAACTGACTTTGACAAGATGACAATTATAATGCCATATTTAATTACTGGTTAACTGGTGTTTAGTGTGATAATGAGGTGTTATTTGGTAAATTAATTTGTTTTTGAAGTTTTATATATCTATAATTTGGTGTTATTCGCTTAGGAAGAATTTAATGATTTTTGTTGAAAGGATTAGTTAATTTTTAAGTGTCCCTTATCAACTTCAGTTTTTAGCAAAGGTAAACATGTGCTATTAAAACTAACAGAAGTTGAAGCAACACATTCATCTTTATTTAATAAAATTAAAGCACTTTCTTTAATTTTACGTTTTTTAGATGAAGGCTCCTTTGCCGAAATACTAGAAGCGTTCCATTGTATTCTGTGATTGTTATTAAATGCATGTTGACAAATGTGTGATTTGTGGAATTGTGCATTTCTAATATAAGTTTGGTGTTCTTTTATACGTTTTGATAATGGTCTACAGGTCTCACGTATATAAAATTTATTACATTCACATGGTATTTTATAGATAACATTTTTAGTAGTTTCATTTTCATTAAGTGGTTTTGTTTTTGTTAGTTTAGATCTAAGGGTGTTTTCTGTTTTGAAAATTATACGAATGTTAAATTTATTACCTATTCGTTTTATTTTGTCTGATATTTGGTTGTTCTAATTCTATAAAGCAATTTTGAATGAAATCAATAGGATAGTTATTATTAATCAAAACATTGTTCAAAAATTCTTATTCTGTGTTGAAATTTTGATTATTACAAATTATTTTCATTCGATCATATAGACTTTTTACGACCCCCTTTTTACCATTATTGGGTGATTTGAATTAAAATTTAAATATCTGTTTGTATGTGTTGGTTTTCTGTATATTTTTGTTTCGAAAGTATTCAAGTCTTTTTTTATAAGAATGTCAAGAAATGAAACTTGTTCATTAATTTCTTTTTCTATAGTGAATTTGATTGTGGGTTCTTTGGTGTTAATATGATTTAGAAAATCGTTATGAAAATGTTCGTTATATGGATAAATTGAAAAAATGTCATCTATATAACGCCACCAAATTAAAGGTTTATATTGATAATTTTCAACAAAATTTAATTCAAAATTTTCCATAAAAATATTACTTAATAAAGGTGATACAGGCGAACCCATAGCCATACCATTGTTTTGTTGATAGTAATGAGTATTAGATTGAAAATAAGTAGTTTTTACGCAAAAAGTAAGTAATTCGAGTATTGTGTCAATATTAAGTTTTGTACGTTCACCAAGGTTAGTATCATTTGTTAATTTATTTCTTACAATATTTAAAGTTTTATCAACAGGTACGTTGGTAAATAGACTAACAACATCAAAACTTACCAGAGTATCGTTAGGATTTAAATTAATTTGTGAAAGTTTCTCTAAAAAATTTCGTGAATTTCTTATATATGAGTTAGTATTGTTAGCAAGTGGATTAAGAATGTTGAGTAGATATTTAGCAAAGGGGTGTGTTGGCGAATTTATACAGCTGACTATTGGACGTAGAGGAATATTTAGTTTATGTATTTTTGGTACTCCATAAAAATGAGGTGTTTTACTATTGTGTGGTGTCAGTTTGAATCTTTCTATGTCATTGAATTGATTTTTGTGTTTTTTTAACATATTGTATATCTGTCTCTCAATACGTTCTGTTGGATCATTATTTAGTATTGAGTAATTACCGTCATTTAAAAGAGACATTATCTTTTCATCGTAAGTAATGCAATTCATTATTACGGTTGAATTACCTTTATCTGCTGGTAGAATTTTAATAGTGTTATCTCTTTTTAATGATTGTAATGCTCTTTGTTCTGTGTATGTTATGTTTTGTTTAATTTTAAATGGCTTTTATAGTGTTATTTTAGTTCTAATTCTAAATTCGTCTTTATGTTCTTCTGGCAAGTTTTGTGTTGTTTCTTCAATTGCTGAAATGATATCAAACTTAGGAACGATTTTAGGTGTAACTGAGTAGTTTAAAATGCACAATTCCACAAATCACACATTTGTCAACATGCATTTGATAACAATCACAGAATACAATGGAACGCTTGCGCTTCTAGTATTTTGGCAAAGGAGCATTCATCTAAAAAACGTAAAATTAAAGAAAGTGCTTTAATTTTATTAAATAAAGATGAATGCGTTGCTTCAACTTCTGTTAGTTTTAATAGCACATGTTTACCTTTGCTAAAAACTGAAGTTGATAAGGGACATTTAAAAATTAACTAATCCTTTCAACAAAAATCATTAAATTCTTCCTAAGCGAATAACACCAAATTGTAGATATATAAAACTTCAAAAACAAATTAATTTACCAAATAACACCTCATTATCACACTAAACACCAGTTAACCAGTAATTAAATATGGCATTATAATTGTCATCTTGTCATAGTCAGTTCAAAGTCTGACAATCTGCAAGAGCTTTTTACTGTTTTATTGTATTTGCTAACCATTTTCATTTTTAGTTTTTTGCCTTTCTTGAAAACGATAGCCGACTTGCTTATCGAATCGACGATATATAGGTACACATTTCATTAGGGTCACTAAACTTGCACTTGTGCAGTTTACATCCTGGAGCCTGAGCCGAAGAGGCTCTATAACAATTCAAACCAAGTTTAATCATTTGTGGAGCCAAAGGCAATCAATTCCAAGGTAAAAATGAATCCTCCACAACAATATAGAACATATCTACATCAAAGGTATGGGCCTAATATTTGTTCTATTTTTAGAGATTTAGAAAATAAACATTAAAAGCTATTGCATTTTGAAAACAGTTTCCAGCTAGTAGTAAAACTTTTTTACACAAATGCAAAAACAATAACTTGATTCCTAAAGGTTTAAGACTTAAAGCACCATACAACAACCAAAAAACCATAAAAATCTTAGAAAGAGCAAGTAATGCTCTGTTACGAGAAAGATTAAAGTTTCATAGATTTAATAAATATAAAATTCAAATAGAAATTAATAATTTAAAACTAAACTTGCAAAACCAAATTTTACCTATAGATTTCAATCATATTTGTAACTGTGTTCATAATAGTTATTTAATAAATTTTGATAAACAAAAACGTATTCATATAAATAAATTTAATAATCTCATTCAAGAAAAATTAAACAAAGAAATTTCTATTGTCAAAAATAACGACTTTATTGAAAAAACTGTAATCAATTTGTCTGATAGAGTATTATCCGATGTTGATAAACTTGTTCTTTCTAAAGGTTTAAATTACTCAGTTACACCTAAAATCGTTCCTAAGTTTGATATCATTTCAGCAATTGAAGAAACAACACAAAACTTGCCAGAAGAACATAAAGACGAATTTAGAATTAGAACTAAAATAACACTAGAAAAACCATTTAAAATTAAACAAAACATAACATACACAGAACAAAGGGCATTACAATCATTAAAAAGAGATAACACTATTAAAATTCTACCAGCAGATAAAGGTAATTCAACCGTAATAATGAATTGCATTACTTACGATGAAAAGATAATGTCTCTTTTAAATGACGGTAATTACTCAATACTAAATAATGATCCAACAGAACGTATTGAGAGACAGATATACAATATGTTAAAAAAACACAAAAATCAATTCAATGCCATAAAAAGATTCAAACTGACACCACACAATAGTAAAACACCTCATTTTTATGGAGTACCAAAAATACATAAACTAAATATTCCTCTACGTCCAATAGTCAGCTGTATAAATTTGCCAACACACCCCATTGCTAAATATCTACTCAACATTCTTAATCCACTTGCTAACAATACTAACTCATATATAATAAATTCACAACATTTTTTAGAGAAACTTTCACAAATTAATTTAAATCCTAACGATACTCTGGTAAGTTTTGATCTTGTTAGTCTATTTACCAACGTACCTGTTGATAAAACTTTAAATATTGTAAGAAATAAATTAACAAATGATACTAACCTTGGTGAACGTACAAAACTTAATAGTGACACAATACTCGAATTACTTACTTTTTGCGTAAAAACTACTTATTTTCTATACAATACCCATTACTATCAACAAAACAATGGTATGGCTATGGGTTCGCCTTTATCACCTTTATTAAGTAACATTTTTATGGAAAATTTTGAATTAAATTTTGTAGAAAATTATCAATATAAACCTTTAATTTGGTGGCGTTATATATATGACATTTTTTCAATTTATCCATATAACGAACATTTTCTTAACGATTTTCTAAATCATATTAACACCAAAGAACCCACAATCAAATTCACTATAGAAAAAGAAATTAATGAACAACTTTCATTTCTTGACATTCTTATAAAAAAAGACTTGAATAGTTTCGAAACAAAAATATACAGAAAACCAACACATACAAACAGATATTTAAATTTTAATTCAAATCACCCACTAATGGTAAAAAAGGGGGTCGTAAAAAGTCTATATGATCGAATGAAAATGATTTGTAATAATCAAAATTTCAACACAGAAAAAGAATTCTTGAGCAATGTTTTGATTAATAATAACTATCCTATTGATTTAATTCAAAAATGCTTTATAGAATTTGAACAACCAAATATTAGAGAAAATCAAAATAGACCTATTACGAACCTCTTTATTCCTTATATTCCTGGTTTATCAGACAAAATAAAACGAATAGGTAATAAATTTAACATTCGTACAATTTTCAAAACAGAAAACACCCTTAGATCTAAACTAACAAAAACAAAACCACTTAATGAAAATGAAACTACTAAAAATGTTATCTATAAAATACCATGTGAATGTAATAAATTTTATATAGGTGAGACCTGTAGACCATTATCAAAACGTATAAAAGAACACCAAACTTATATTAGAAATGCACAATTCCACAAATCACACATTTGTCAACATGCATTTGATAACAATCACAGAATACAATGGAACGCTTCTAGTATTTTGGCAAAGGAGCCTTCATCTAAAAAATGTAAAATTAAAGAAAGTGCTTTAATTTTATTAAATAAAGATGAATGTGTTGCTTCAACTTCTGTTAGTTTTAATAGCACATGGTTACCTTTGCTAAAAACTGAAGTTGATAAGGGACACTTAAAAATTAACTAATCCTTTCAACAAAAATCATTAAACTCTTCCTAAGCGAATAACACCAAATTATAGATATATAAAACTTCATAAACAAATTAATTTACACCTCATTATCACACTAAACACCAGTTAACCAGTAATTAAATATGGCATTATAATTGTCATCTTGTCAAAGTCAGTTCAAAGCCTGACAATCTGCAAGAGCTTTTTACTGTTTTATTGTATTTGCTAACCATTTTCATTTTCAGTTTTTTGCCTTTCTTGAAAACGATAGCCGACTTGCTTATCGAATCGACGATATATAGGTACACATTTCATTAGGGTCACTAAACTTGCACTTGTGCAGTTTACATCCTGGAGCCTGGGCTCTATAACAATTCAAACCAAGTTTAATCATTTGTGGAGCCAAAGGCAATCAATTCCAAGGTAAAAATATATTCCGTTGTTTTTCAGATCAGGAAAGCTGAACAAATATGAACAATTTTGTATATTTTAGATGCTTTTTAAATTATTTCTGTAGCTCGCTATGCGAAATCGCCTCGTCCCCTCTCTATTACTTCGTAAGTAATCAAATCGCTCAAAGTTTTCATCAGAAGCACTAACGAAAACTCGCAGTAACAAGACAATAATTTCTCACAGAACCATTTCAGCTTAAAGCCTGGTTTAATGGAGAATAAATCCAATTATTATAATGAAATTAGTCGGTCTGACGTTTCCACTTAGACGTAATGCTCCATTTTTGTTTGTTGCGGCAGACGGCCTAAACTGAATTTAAAGTTTATCAACCTTTCCGGCAGTTATTGGATTAATATGTTATCGTTCGCCTCGAGGAAGCTTACGTTGTGTCGCACATTGTAACTCTTAGTTGTCAGGAAACTCCACCTATGCTTCATGTCAGTACAGAGTTAAACCATATTTTCCTTTCAATAATCAACTTTGCTAAGCGATAATATTGGAGTAATCCTCCCCGTACCACGGCATTTATTTCAGATTTTGCTAAGCCGTAGAAATGCAGCCAGTCCTAAGTACTGATTTAAAAACTACATCGACTTGCTTTTCGCATGTTATCGAATTGAAAATATCCATAATGATGGTTATAGATCTGCTTTCTATTGAAGCAAGGTATACTAAGAGGATTTAAGCAAAATTTCCTTGATTTAATGTATTCTAATTACACTTCCGCCCTAGTCTCGGAAATTCTATTGTTCCATTCTACTGATATCATTAACATATTGTCAATATTATGTTACAAGATAGTGAGAAAACGGTGAATAGACAATTAATTCTTAAACAATAAAATCAACAGTGTAAGCCAGATTTAATTATCTGATTAACACAGTTTAATGCTTTAATGGAAAAAAAATTATGGCTCAGATAGCAGTTGTGTGCTGCAGAAACTAACATACCATCATTATTCAAAGACTGCGCTTACTAAGAGTAGTATTAAGCTGTGTATTACTGAAGATAATAGATGATTTTATTTGTTGTTCTTAATTCGTACATTCGGGACAAAAATTTTATATAATAAAAATACTTAAGCAAATTTTTATCAAAAAGTTTTTGAAGGACAGGGAAGATGCATACTTGCGCAATATACAAGGAAAAAAATGAAACACAAAAGTGTGAACCTAAAAATACGAAAATACTGAAATACATTCGAACCATGATATATAAAATTTAATAAATACACAATTTAGCCTGACAAAAACTTTCTTTAGAATAGTTCAAATTAGTTCAAAATGTGGCATCGAAAACCGTTATAAAGGCCAAAGCCTTGCTGGTTAGTAAAGGGCGTCTAAAGCTTTGAGTAATAGAGAAAGATCAAAGCGAAATTGACATAAAAATAGAAATCTTTAATTCTAACAAAATTAGAGAAAGAAAACGAAGAACTAGAGAGGAGAAAAATATTTTCAGAGTTGGTGATATATCAAAAAGAGAAAGGGAAGACCTAAGGAAGAAAGACCTGTTGCAACTGTAATTAATAATATGCCACGTGATGCAGATTGCGATTCGGGCCCATTGGATGTTTAAGAGATTGGAATGTCTGAAGCAAGGGAGAAATCTGAACAGCTTTCTGATAATCATTCAGGATTCTTTCCTTCTATGAAAAATTGAAGCAGAATGTATTTAACGAGGCAAAAATGGCTTGAGATTATAAATAGAGTAACGTGTTCTTCAGCCACTTCTCGTATCAAGCCCAGTTGTAGGGAATTAGAAGCAAGAAGACAAAAGAAAAATAAAAAGTAATGTTTATAGAATAATAAAAAAATTGAGCGAAAAGTTAACAAATTAATCCGCAGCTGAGATGGGTATAAAAAAGTTTCTCCGGAGTAATGAACACAAAAATCAGTAAAAGTTTTTGGGCTAAAAGTCGCGGAACCATCTGTTACCGGAAAAATCAATAATGTTTGAGAAATCAAAGCCGAAATTTTCAACTCGCTTAACACAAACATAAAAACCCAACTGCTCTAACAATGCTCAAGATAGTTCAAGACGTGGCATCGAAAACTACTATGAGGGTCAATGTTTAATCATCTTCTGATGATGGTAACATGGTTAGCGACAAGAACAGTAAGGAATGGTTAACTAATCAGTCCGCAACTAAGATGAGTATAAAAAGTTTCCCCGGAGTAATGAATACAAAAATCAGTAAAAGTTTTTGGGCTAAATGTCGCGGAACCATCTTGTACCGGAAAAATCGATAATGTTTGAGAAATCAAAGCCGAAATTTTCAACTCGCTTAACACAAGCATAAAAACCCAACTGCTCTAACGTGGCATCGAAAACTACTATGACGGTTAATGTTTAATCATCTCCTGATGATGCTAACATGGTTAACGACAAGGAAAGTAAGGAAAAGTTAACAAAACAGTCCGCAACTAAGATGGGTATAAAAAGTTTCCCCGAAGTAATGAACACCAAATCAATGAGAGCTTTTGGGTCAAGAGTGACACTGTTACGGAACCATGTGGTACCGAAAAAAAAATAATGATGGAGAAATCCAAGCTGAAATTTTCCATTCGCTTAACATGCAGAATAAACACTCAACTACTTTAACTATGCTCTAAATAATTGAAAGCGTGTCATCGAAAACTACTATGAGGGTCAATCTTTTAATCATCTCCTGATGATGCTAAGGTGGATAACGAAACGCGCGTCGAGTGCAAAAATTTCGTTTCGGTGTTATAGGGTCAGACTTGCTGGAAAGGAAAGGACGTCTTAAGCTTTAAATCGTACATTAATATCTAGGTTACTGTCAGCGAAATTAACAGAAAGAGTCTTAATTCTTAATCCGAGCTAAAATAAAAAAGGCAAACGAATAACTAGAGAGGAGAAAACTATTTTGAGGGTTGCTGGTTTACCAAGAAGAGAAAGGAAAAACTCAAGCAATTGTAACGAATAATACGCTACCTGATTCAGGTCCACTAAATGTTTAAGAGGTTTAAATTTCTGAAGTAAGGGAGCATTCTGAACAGACTTCTGATGAAAATTCATTGGAGAACATGAAAATCTCACAGGATTCTACTTCATGTTTTCTTTTATAAAAAAATAGAGCAGAATATGTTCAAACGAGGCAAAAACCACTTGAGATTCCAAATAAAGTAATCTCTTTTGCAGTTACTTTTCGTGCCAGACCCAGTTATAAGGAATTAGAAGTAAAAAGGAAAAAGCGAATAAGGTTTATAGAATAATAGAGAAATTGAAGGAAAATATTAAAAACTCATGTAAAGTAAAGAATAGTTAACAAATCAATCCGCGCCTAAGATGGGTATAAAAAGGTTTCTCCAGAGTAATGAGCACCAAAAATCAATAAGAGTGACACTGTCGCGGGACCATCTGTTACCTTAAAAATAGATAATGTTGGAGAGATAAAAGCTGAAATTTTTGACTCGCTTAACACAAGGATAAGAACCCAACTACTCTAACAATGCTCAAGATAGTTCAAGACGTGGTATCAAAAACTACTATCATCATCATCAAGAGATGACCCTCTCTCTTGATGATGCTATCATGGAGAGCGAAATGCGGGGAGCAAAAATTTTGTTTCGGTATTGTGAATAAAACTCTGTTGTAGGGTCAAATATTTTCTGGTAAGGAAAGCACGCCTAAGGCTTTGAGTCGTAGAAGAAATTCCAGGTTATTGTCAGCGAAATTAACAGAAAAAGCCTTAATCCGAGCTAAAATAAAGAAGGTGGTGATATATCAAGAAGGGAAAGGAAAAAGCCAAGAAAGAAAAATCTCCAGCAACTGTAATGAATAATACGCTGCCTAATTCAGATTACAATTCACGTCCATTAAATGTTTAAGTAGACGACCATTCTGAGGTAAGGGAGGAATCTGAATAGATTTCTGACGAAAATTAATTGCAGAATATGAAAATCTTCTTATAGGAGCTCGAAAGGGGAACAATACTTTGAGGGTTGTCGACATGTCAAAAAAGACAGACAAAATCAAAGGAAGAATTGGAGTGTCGCAACTAGAAAATATGGACAAAGCAAGAAATCCCTAGTAACTCTAAAGAATAAAACGCTACCTGGGTCAGATTCCGATCTAGGTCCACTGGATCTTTATCAGATTGAAATTTCTCAAGCAAGTAAGGAACTTCAACAGATGGCTCTTGATCATTCATTGCAGAACATAAACATCTCATAATAAACCCCTTCATGTTCTCTTTTATTAAAAATTTAAGCAGAATGAGACATTTGAGACTACAAATAGCATAATATCTGCTCAAGCCCCTTTTCGTACCCAGATATAGGGAACTAAAAGCAAGAAGATATAGGGAATTAGAAGCAAGAAGGCGAAAGAATGATATGAGTAAGGTTAATAAAATAATAAAGAAATTACAGGACTAACTCAAGGAAAATACGCAACAGTAAATATATAGGAATAAAAAAGATGGTCCAGAATAAAGGACATCAAAATGGATAAAAATGTGAGTGCTTAGAGCAACACTGCTATGAAACAATCTATTATCGGAAAATAGATAATGTTAGAGAAATTCAGGCTGAAATTTTTGTTTCACTTGGGACAAAGATGAAAACCCAACTAGTTTAAAAATATTCAAAATAGTTCAAAACGAGGTATTGAAACCCATTTTGGAGTGTTGCTGATAAGGAAAGGGCGTCTAAAGCTTTGAGTAGTTCAGAAGGATCCAGGTTATTCGAACCGAAATTGACAGACACATAGAAAACCTTAATATTCCCGTCTCTTAAAAATTAAAACAGAATGAGGCACCTGAGACTACAAATAGCATAATATCTGCTCAAGCCACTTTTCGTGCTATACTCAATTATAGAAAATCAGAAACAAGAAGAAAAAAAACAATATGAGTAAGGTTAATAGAATAATAGAGAAATTTGCAGGAATAACTCAAGAAAAATAAGCAACAGTTAACAGATAAGTATAAAAAGATGGTTCAGAGTGAAAGACACTAAAATCGATAAAAGTTTTAGTGCTAAGAGTAACACTGCCATGAAACCAGCTATTGTTGAAAAATAAATAATGTTAGATGTAAACAAGAAATTTCTAGCAACTGTAATAGATATTACGCCACTTGGCTCAGATTCCGATATAAGTCCACTGGATCTTTATTAGATTGAAATTTCTCAAGTAAGTGAGGAACCTGAACAAATGTCTGATGATCATTCGTTGTGGAACATGAACATCTCGCAGAATTCCCCTTTATGTTCTCTCGAATTAAAAATTAAAGCAGAGTGTGGTACATAACATAAAATCTGCTCCAGCCACTTTTCGTGCTAACACCAGTTTTTAAGAATTGGAGGTAAGAAGGCAAAAGAAGCCTTACTCCGAACTAAAATAAAGAAAGAAAACGAAGAACTAAAGAGTAGAAAAATATTTTGAAGCTTGGTGGTATATCAAGAAGAGAAAGGAAAAACTCAAGGAAGAAAAATCTCCAGCAACTGTTATGAATAATACGCTGCCTGATTCAAATTCCGATTCAAGTCCATTAGATGTTTAAGTGCTTAAACTTTCTGAGGTAAGGGAGAAATCTAAGCAGATTTCTGATGAAAATTAATTGCAGAATATGAAAATCTTCTTATGGGAGCTTGGGAGGGTAAAAAGATTTTGATGATTGTCGATATGTCAAAAAAATACAAACAAAATCAAGGGAAGGATTGGAGTGTCAAAATTAGAAAATATGAAAAAACAAGAAATCTCTAGCCACTGTAAATACTAATATGCCACCTGGGTCAAATTCCAATGTAGGTCCTCTAGATCATTATAAGATTGAAATTTCCTAAGCAAGTGAGGAACTTGAACAGATGTCTGGTGATCATTCATTGCAGAACATAAACATATCACAAGAATCCCGTTACATGTTCCCTTCTATTAAAAATTAGAAAGAGACAATTGAGATACGAACAGCACTGCTTAAGCCACTTTTCCTACCAACCCCAGATATAGGGAATTAGAAGCAAGAAGGCGAAAGAAAAATAATATAAGTAAGGTTTATAGAATAATAAAGAAAATACAGGACCAACTCAAGGAAAATAAGCAACAGTAAACATATAGGTGTAAAATGGTCCAGAGTAAAGGACACCAAAATTGATAAAAGATTTTGTGCTTAGAGCAACACAGCTATGAAACCATCTGTTATCGGAAAATAGATAATGTTAGAGAAATTCAGGCTGAAAATTTTGTCCCACTTGACATAAAGACGAAAGCCCAACTGATATATTCAAAATAGTTCAAAACGGGGCATTGAAACCCATTTTGGAGTCTTGCTGAAAAGGGAAGAACGTTCGGACGTCTCCAGCTTTGAGTAGTACAACAGGATCCAGGTTATTCGAAGCGAAATTGACAGTAAAAAAGGAAGCCTTAATGTTCTCGTCTATTAAAAATTAAAGCAGAACGTGGCACCTAAGACTACAAATAGCATAATATCTGCTCAAGCCACTTTTCGTGCTAATCCCAGTTATAGGGAAGCAGAAGCAAGAAGATGAAAGAAAAATAATATGATTAAGGCTTATAGAATAATAGAGAAATTTGCAGGAATAACTCAAGAAAAATAAGCAACAGGAAACAGATAGGTATAAAAAAGATAGTTCAGAGTAAAGACACAAAAATCAATAAAAGTTTTAGTGCTAAGAGAAATAGTGCCATGAATTGTTGAAAAAATAAATAATGTTAGAGGTAAACAAGAAATCGCTAGCAACTGTAATAAATAATACGACACTTGGGTCAGATTCCGATATAAGTCCACTGGATCTTTATTAGATTGAAATTTCTCAAGTAAGTGAGGAACCTGAACAGATGTCTGATGATCATTCGTTGTAGAACATGAACATCTCGCAGAATTCCCCTTTATTTTCTCTCGAATTAAAAATTAAAGCCGAGTGTGGCACATAACACAAAATCTGTTCCAGCCACTTTTCGTGCTAACACCAGTTTTTAAGAATTGGAGGTAAGAAGGCAAAAGAAGCCTTACTCCAAACTAAAATAAAGAAAGAAAACGAAGAACTAGAAAAGAGAAAAACATTTTGAGGGTTGGTGATAATCAAGAAGAAAAAGGAAGAACTTAAAAAAGAAAAATATCCAGCAACTGTAATGAATAATACGCCACCTGATTCAGATTCCGATACAGGTCCATTAGATGTTTAAAAGATTGAACTTTCTGAAGTAAGGGAGGAATCTGAACAAATTTCTGATGAGAATTGTTTGCATAATATGAAAATCTTCTTATAAAGCTTGGGAGGAGAAAAAGACTTTGAGGGTTGTCGACATCTCAAAAAAAGACAGACAGAATCAAAGGAAGAATTGGAGTGTCGCGATTAGAAAGGATAGGCAAAATAAGACATTTTCTAGTAACTGTAAAGAATAAGATTCCGAAGTAGGTCCACTGGATCTTTATGAGATTGATGTTTCTCAAAAAAATGAGGAACTTGAATAGATGTCTGATGATCATTCATTGCAGAACATAAACATCTCGCAGGAATCCCCTTGATGTTCCCTTCTATTAAAAATTAAAGCAGAATGAGAAATCTGTGACTACAAACAGCTCTGCTCAAGCCACTTTTCGTACCAACCACAGGTATAGGGAATTAGAAGCAAGAAAGGAAAAGAAAAATAAAATGAGTAAGGTTTATAGAATAATAGAGAATTTACGGGACAAACGCAAGGAAAATGTAGAGCAACACTGCTATGAAACCGTCCATTAACGGAAAATAGACAATGTTGGAGAAATGCAGGCTGAAATTTTTGTCTCACTTGACATAAAGATGAAAACCCAATTAATTTTAAAATAATCAAAATAGTTCAAAACGAGGCATTGAAATCCATTTTGTAGTCTTGCTGAAAAGGAAAGGAGGTCTAAAGCTTTGAGTAGTGCAGAAGGATCCAGGTTATTCGAAGCGAAATTGACATAAAAATACAAAGCTTTAATGTTCTCATCTATTAAAAATTAAAGCAGAATGATACACCTGAGACTACAAATAGCATAATATCTGCTCAAGCCACTTTTCGTGCTAAACTCAGTTATAGGGAATCAGAACAAGAAGGCGTAAGAAAAACAATAGGAGTAAGGTTTACAGAATAATAGAGAAATTTGCAGGAATAACTCAGGAAATATAAGCAATAGTAAACAGATAGCTATAAAGATATGAGTTAGAGTAAAAGACGCGAAAATCGATAAAGGATTTAGTGCTAAGGGTAACACTGTCATGAAACCATCTATTGTTTTAAAATTGGATAATTTTAAAGCTACTGTAATAAATAATACGCCAGTCGAATCAGACTCCGATATAAGTCCACTGCATGTTTATGAGATTGGAAGTTCTCAAGCAGGCGAGGAACCTGAACAGATGTCTGATGATCATTCAATGTAGAACATGAACATCTCGCAGGAATCCCCTACATGTTCTCTAGAATTTAAAATTAAAGCAGAATGTGAAACTGCAGACTTCAATTAACGTAAAATCTGCTCCAGCCTCTTTTTGTGCTAACCCCAGTTATTAGGAATTGACGGTAAGACGACGAAAGAAGACTTAATCCGAAATAATAAGAAAGAAAACGAAGAATTAGAAAAGAGAAAAACATTTTGAGGGTTGGAGATATATCAAAAAGAGAAAGGAAGAACCCACGAAAGGAAAATCTCCAGCAACTATAATGAATAATACGCCACCTGATTCAGATCTCCATTCAGGTCCATTAGATGTTTAAGAGATTAAGAGAGTAAGGGAGGAATCTGAACAGATTTCTGATTAAAATTAATTGCATGCACAACATGAAAATCTTCTTATAGGAACTTGAGAGGAGACAAAGGTATTTAGGGTTGTCGACATGTCAAAAAAGACAGACAAAATCAAAGGAAGAATGCCACAATTAGAAAATATGGACGACACAAGAAATCTCTAGTAACTGTAAAGAATAATACGTTACCTGGGTCAGATTTCGATGTAGGTCCACTAGATCTTTACGAAATTGAAATTTTGCAAGCAAGTGAGGAACTTGAACAGATGTCTGATAATCATTCATCTCGCATCTCGTAGGATTCGTTTTATGTTCTCTTGAAGTAAAAATTAAAGCAGAATGTGACACTGCAGACTTCAAATAACGTAAAATCTACAACAGCCAGTTCTTGTGCCAACCCCAGTTATTAGAGGAAAGAAGGTGAAAGAAAAATAATATGAGTAAGGTTTATAAAATAATAGAGAAATTTGCAGGAATAACTCAAGGAAAATATGCAACACTAAACATATAAGTATAAAAAAGATGGTCCGGGGTAAAGGATACCAAAGTCGATCAAAAATTTTAGTGCTTAGAGCAACACTGCTATGAAACCATCTATTATCCGAAAATAGACAATGTTAGAGAAATTCAGGTTCTCTCACTTGACACAAAGGTGAAAACCCAACTAGTTTAAAAATATTAAAAATAGTTCAAAACGAAGCATTGAAACCCATTTTAGAGTCTTGCTAAAAACGCAAGGACGTCTAAAGCTTTGAGTAGTACCAATGTATCCAGGTTATTCGACGCGAAATTGACAAAAAAATAGAAAGCCTTAATGTTCTTGTCTATTAAAAATTATAGCAGAATGAGACACCTGAGACTACAAATAGCATAATATCTGCTCAAGCCACTTTTCGTGCTAATCCGAGTTATAGGGATTAAAAGCAAGAAGGCGAAAGAAAAATAATATGAGTAAGGTTTATAGAATAAAAGAGAAATTTGTAGGAATAAGAACAGAAATAAGCAACAGTAAACAGATAGGTACAAAAATATGGTTCAGAGTAAAATACACCAAAATCGATAAAGGTTTTAGTGCTAAGAGTAACACTGCCATGAAACCATTGTATGAAGAGATGCCTGACGGTTATTCATTGCAGAAAATGAACATCTCGCAGGATTCCTCTTCATGTTCTCTTTAATTCAAAATTAAAGCAGAATGTGAAACTTCAGACGTCAAATAACGTAAAATCTGCTCCACTCACTTTTCGTGCTAACCCCAGTTATTAGAAACTAGAGATAGAAAGGCGAAAGAAAAATAATTTGGGTAGGGCTTATAGAATAAGAGATAAATTACAGAAATAACTTAAAGAAAATAAGCAACATTAAACAGACAGGTATAAAAAAGAAGAGCCAGAGTAAAGCACACCAAGATCCATAAAATTTATGCTCGATTGAAGAGTTGCACCAGATAGCATAAAAAAGGAATTAATATTTGGAGTAGCTCTTCAATAATTAGTAATGAAAATTACCAAAGATAGATGAGAAATAAGTGGTTTGGAAATCAAAATACGCATACCGGCAAAATTAGGGGAACGGGCAAAATTTACACTATGTTTGACTTCAATTTTCTCTTGAACCCTTAACTCGATTTGAACATGTATTTTTTTAAATTGTGGTCATAATAAATTAATTCTTTAAGAATTCATTAGACCTATTGCTGATTTTATTAAACAATTGGTCGAAATGTCACATACAGAGCTCAAAAGAAAGTAATGTTTTTTGTCATTTTTGAGGCACTCTGTAGAGTGAACAAATGAAATTTAATATCATTTGATAACGCTAGATTAAAGAACGATCTTTTCTGAGCATTTTAATTTTTTATTTACTCTGATATCGCAGTTCCTAACGGTGCTACAGGGTTTTTGTGTAAATTAGTGCATTGGTACACTTTTTATGGGTTGCTAGGGAGTCTTGTTTTATTTATGTCATCAGGTATTGTTAAAATTAAGAAAAAGTCACATTCAAAATTTTGATTGTTAAAAGTCCAACATGGGTGATTTGAATCCTACTGATGTGGCGAGGGCCATAGTGTTGATTGAAGCTGGTAGATCTTACTATTATGTTGCCGATTTGTTAGGAAAATCAAATTCCACGATTTACCGTAACGTAAGTCGTTGGAGGCGAACTGGGGGTACAAAGAGAGACAAGACAAAGGTAGAAAACTAACAACCACATCTAGAGGTGACAGATTTGTAGACTTACAAACATTACGAAACAGGCGTAAATCAGTACCACACTTAAGATACGAGATAGAAGAAGTACGTGGAATCAGAACAAGTTATCGGACCATTAGCAGAAGGCTCGAAGACCTTGGTTTGAAGGCCTATAGAACGAAGAAAGCTCCACAACTTCAGCGACGCCATAGAGTGGCGAGACTACACTTTGCTCGGGAGCCTGAAAATTGGGAAAATGACCAGTTGGTCAACGTTATTTTCACAGATGGGAGCCACTTGCGCGTTAACTCCATTGCAGGAGACAATTATATCGCCGCCGAGGGGAGCAAGATGAACAGTTTAATTTTACTCCTACAGTTTCCTCCGGTGGAGATTCAGTAATGGTCTTGGATCGGATATGTTTAGAAGGCCGAACAGAGTTGGTTATTGTTAATGGCGCTTTAAATGCAAGTTAATACATTCAAGATATTGTGCAACAGAATGTCGTACCATTCGCTCGTTTTGTGCTGATGCACGACAATGCCCACCCTCACGTGACTTAGACTTTTTAAATACCGTCGAAAAAAGGGCCTGCATGTTTCCTAGACCTTAATCCGTCTGGAGCATGTTAGGTAGGCGATTAAGTTCCAGAAATCCTGCAGTTCAGAATCCCGACCAAACAGCAGCAGCTCTTGTTGAGATCTGGGACAATCTGCCCAAGACTTACTTGATAATGTCATCATGAGCATGGGAAGACGGATGGCTGCTGCCATAGGGCGCGTGGAGGTCACACACGTTATTAAAACATTTGTTATTGTTGGTGTCTTGTATCGCTATCGTTCCTTCATTTATTATTATTGTTTTATTTATTGTTAATTTAGTGCTATTGTTTTCCTTTGGCCCGTTGGTCTTTAAACACGCTCTAATTTATGCGCAAAAGCAGAAATAAAAGTTGATATTAATAAAAAAAAATGGTTTTAGTGGTTTCTGTAACATAATCAGAAATAAAGGGAAATCCTTCATAACCCATAAAAAGTGTGCCAATGCACTAATTTCAACAAAACCCTGTATTAGAGTAAATAAACAAATGAAAATCTGGCATTATCAAATGCTATCAAATTTCATTCATTCGCTCTACAGAGTGTCTCAAAAATTGACAAAAAAAAAACATTTATTTCTTTTCAGCTCTGTATATGACATTTCGAACAATAATTGTTTAAAAACAGTAATAGGCCTAACGTGTTCCTAAAGGATCAAGCTACAATTTAAAAAGAAATATCTCAAAATCGAGTTAAGGGTTCAGGAGAAAATTGATGTCAAACTTACTGTAAATTTTGTCCGTTCCCTTAATTTTGTCGGTGTGTTTGAATCTGTTACAAATCTTTTTATTCCTTACATTCCCAGTGTTGGGAAACACCCCAACATGAATAATAACTTTGGGTTTTCACCGTGTAGTTTGGTGATAAGACCCTGTATGTATGTATTATGAATGAGCCATAATTAAACTCCGAATATATTTATTTAATCCCAGGTAAACAGAAATTTGTGCATTTAAGGCATTGTATTTCAGTTACTCTTTAGTCCGAACCTGGTTTGTCGGTTTAACAGATTCCGTTATATGCCACATTCTCTAGAAAGCAAAATGTCATTCCGTCAAACAAATCGTTCTTAATCGTTCTCAATTTAATATATATTTGTATCAGTCAGTGTTGTGTAAACAACAATAGGTCAAAGAAAGAAAGAACATGCTTTCACCCTCTCAAATGAAACCGACGCGTATTACCCACTCTTTCAGCCGACTTTGTGTTTGCCGCCTACCGTACGAAAAATTATATTTCAATGCCTTACAACCACTCAAGACTGCTAGATCGGTCCAGTCACCGCTCTCTAGTGCAGTTCAAGCGTTCACTCGAATAGCAGTAAAACGTGCTGTAGCTCCCTCAGGCAAAAGGTCCATCCTCTCAGGCCAGTTTCTAGTTTTGTTGGCACCAAAGATATTTCAATGTTCTATGGTTGGCACAGATATTAGAGAATATATGTTGTCCCTCTGTTCTCTTTGTCCAAGCTGGGACAAAGAACTCTTATGGGCGGTAAAACGCAATTCTGAGACAATACCGAATCGTAGCGTCTCTCGTGAAGAAGATGTAAAATGGCGCCTGGAAATTGGCGGTAAAGAAATCCATTCCAATACCAACAAATGGAATCCAAGGTGTAAAGTTTAATAGGCTACCCCTGGGTACAATAACAGGAGAAAATAGACGAAGGCTTACATCCCAAGGTATTAGTAGAGTAAAAGAAAAGTTGAAATTTTTAAGACAAACGTTTCATTTTGAAATTAAAGAATCAAGACTTTTTAGTAGATACTTAGTAATAAGCATAGATATATCTTATACATCTACGATAAGAAATAACTTGTTGTACATCTAGGTTTATGGGAATGAATGAGTGAATGCATGATAGTAGTATTTAGAAACTGTACAATTGCAAATACATAATTACATTATTAAAGTACTTAACAACTAATCTACCTACATTTTTCAATTCACAACCTCTGTGTAAAACCCCCACCACCCTATTTTAATACAGTCCACTAATTTGATTAGAAATTGTACAATTGCAAATACATAATTACATTATTAACGTACTTAATAACTAATCTACCTACATTTTTTAATTCACAACCTCTGTGTAAAACCCCCACCACCCTATTTTAATACAGTCCACTAATTTGATTGTAGTTAATTATACAGCTAATTGCTACCCCCCACCCCCCTTTGTGGTCATAATAAATTCAAAATTAATTTGGTTAACACGACCACCTAGTTTGCGAAACAAAACAAAACTAACAGGAAACAAATTTAACATTCGTACTATTCTCAAAATAGAAATTACCCGCAAATATTATCAGAATCAACACCACCACGAAATGAAAATGAATAAATATGATAAAGAAGGCCGTAGAATTAATATTGAATAATAATGGTAAATGTGTGGCTCAGTTACTACTAACTTTAATAATAATTATTTGCATTTGCTAAAAATTGAATTTACCAAGCGACACCCAAACATTAACTAATTGAATAAACGAATATCATTGCATTTTTCCAGAATAACCTTATTTATAAATACACAGCACTTCAAAAACAAAGCACTTAACATACCACTAATTAAATGGCATCACATTATTCTTGTCATTTGTCAAATTAAAATTGAAATCTTGGCAAAGTGCACGCGCTTTTTCCTCTTTTGATATTCTGAACGTTTTAATTGTGTTACTAATCATTTTTATTTTTAGAATTCTGGCTTTTGACAATCAGGACAGATTTGTTCCTCGAAACGACATTTTAAGCTTCGTTACGGTCACTTAATTAGCACTTGTGCATTTTACAACCTGACACCAGGATCGAAGATGTTCTATATTAACTTCGTGAAATTTAGAATGACGAACAAAAGACTGTAAGTTAATATTCTTAAGGTAGTATAAAATTTTTATACCAAGATACCAAAGCAGCAGGAAAAAGAGCCAAAGATAACAAAGGGACTCATCGACTGAGTAATCCTATTAGAGTAGATAAAGAGTAACAATAATTGTATGAACCCCAATATGTTTTCGGAAACGATACAAGAATTTATAGGATTTTATTGCGTTTTTCGCAGGGTAGTATTGTAAACAAAATACCCTCCTGGGATCCGGTAGCATGGCAAATATTAAAAGGTTTTTGCTATTAACGACGGAGCCGGAACTGCCTTCCCTGCGAGAATATTTTTCTAAGCGATCTAGGTCGGGCGGCAGCTCTTTAAAATCCAATTTTGCTCCTCCTGCGGCAAAACAGAAAGAGAATATTTAACCGAATTTGCTTGCATTGTCTTAGGTCTCACACTGCAAGTCAATGTTTAGAGGAGATACGAGGCATACAAGGTAACAGAATTAAGTCTTTGCGAAGGTAAATAAATTTAACTGATTAGGAATGTGTAAATAGAAATATAGAGATATTGCACATTAAACTAGAGCTAACGCTTGCAATTAGCGTAGATGAGGGGAGTGTTACGCAGCAGACAATGGTACGCAATGTGTCAGTTATTTATTGCGTGGTAATTTGTAATAAATTTTTTGAATTTCACATGCCAAACACAAAAACAAAAAATCGAACATCGATAAATGGATGAAGAAAAGAGTACAACATTCGCTTAAAGTAATTGGGGCTGGCAGGAGGATTACGGAAGTTGCCAGATCATATCATATTCACGAGCCACCAGCAGAAAGAATTGCAATACATCTGGTCGGAATTTAGGATGGCGATCTGAATTTTAAGTAGAAGTTGAAGCCCAAATTGTAAATCACGTTCTACAATAAAATTGGTCAGGTTGCTTCATGGACTCACACCAATGGAATTACTTAAAATTGCCTGTCATTATGCCGGTAGCCAACGGCTTACAACACCATCGAAACATGGAAATTAGTCAAAGCAAACCCGGAGGTGCAAGCATAAACAGAATAACAGTATTTAATGAAAAATCTGTTAAAACTTTTTGTACACACTTCGATTTATAAATTATAAGTAGAATATTTAACGTTGATGAGACGGGTAATTATTGAACTATGAAGTCTACCAAACAGTTAGGGCCAAAAGGCATCGAACAATTTGAATCGAAAGCATATGTCCAATGAGCGCTTCTGGAACTTGTATCCTCCCCCCCTAATTATTTTCCAGTAAATGACTCTCCTGCACTGACAAAAATTGGACCGGTCGAGGAAATTTACACATGCACTGATAAAAGCTGGAACGACGAAAAATATTGTCTTCAGCGGTTGGTACACTTTAAGTCATATGTAAATTCAAGTCTAGCAAATCCTGTTTTGCTACTTCTGGATAACCATTAGAGCCACATATCTTCATCGATTCATAGCTATTCAAGAAAACACGGTATTGTGAAGCTGTATATATCACCGTACACCTCACACCGTCTTCAGTCTCTTCGCTTTTCATTCTTTGGCCCATTTAATTGCGAGTTTAATAGAGGATGCGATATTTTAAAAACAATGGGTGACAGCAAAAGCACCATGTCAATATTACATCTACGGGAAACGCAATGTCAGACGTTTTATCAACTATTTAATCCTGATAACTTCACAGTAGAGGATTTTGAATCTACTAGGCAATATGCCCCGGTTGTTTCCGAAGCAAACAAAGATTGTTAACTATGGTTGAGTCGGACCACACATCCGGTGATAAAGAAAAATTGAAAATAGCCAGCAGAAAAACAGAAAAAAATGGGTCTTATAGAACTGACTGCCTTAATATTCGGTTAAAGCTCTAATGAAGTTGACGCTAGAAAAAACAACAGAAAAAGAGCAAGTATCTTAGGTAAAACAGAAACCAAAGATACAAGGAAACCACGCCCCCAAATTATCGCCCGATTGCCTTGCTTCCTATAACCTCCAAAGTCATGCAACGTGTAGTCAATCAGTAACTACTCAAGTACATCGAGAACAGCTGAATAATCAGCGATAATCAATCCGGCTTTCGCAAAGAGAGATCGACAGCAGATATATTGGTGTATTTCACTCATATATGGAGTAGGGCAATTGAGAACTACGGAGAGTCTCGATCGATTGCGTTCGATGTTTAGAAGGCATTCGACAGAGTTTGGCATGACGGATTGCTTAACAAACCGCCGTCGTTCGAACTGTCAGCCTCTCTCCTTAAGAACCGGTATCTCCAGGTTGCAGGTGTTGGACAGACCTCAAACACATCATCATCATTAAAACTCGCATATCTCAGGGCGCAATACTTTCACCAGCTATGTTCCTCATCTATATTAATGACCTACTGACCGAAACAAATAATCCTGTTTACAGTTTTGCAGATGACAGTACCCTTGTCTCCCAATTTAGATCAGAAAAACCTTTACCAGCGACTTAGACTTATTACTCTAAACAGAGCAGATTACAGCAAATACGTTTACCAAGAGGCCAATACGGCGGGCCATGACATTATTATGGTAAGATCTTCTATTCCTTCATCCTCGTCAATCGTACAACTGGGTGTCACGGTCCTGGCATGACCACGTTGCTAACATTGCAAAATCAGTCTCCCAGAAGCTTGGTGCGCTATTTCTCAACAAAAAAACTCTATACACCGCAGCAGTTGCTCTTGCTCTACAAAGCACAAATAAGACAGTAGTGTATTAACGAGAGTGAGTCCTCACGGAGGAGGCAATTTATCGCCTCCGTAAGGGCTCTCTCTCATTGGGTTTTGAGGAGTCTCTCTCGTAAGGAAATAAGTTCGTGCCATCCTGTAAAATGTTAGTTCTACCATCAAGATACACATAAGGCTGGGTGTTGATTCACTCTGTAATGTAGCCTTGTTCAAATTCGCCTCGGTATAACCTTGATACATGTCGACCCTCCGCCTACCGAGGACGTTCTCCCACCATGAAACAAGGTGTTGCCTTTGGTATAACCTTGATACATTTTGTACGTAACCTTAAGCTTTTATTCCCCACTTAAACAGCTATTATAAAAGTAGCAGCTTAGGGTTCAAAACTTTAATTCAAAATTTGTACAGGTAGATAATGGTGAATACAAGAAAACGAAAAAGAAATAGTGGTTCCAAAAAGCAAGTGGTGAAAAAATTAAAGTAAATAACAAAAATCCCATAGACGAACAGTTTGTAGAAATTTGTGTTCCTAAGTCTGGCAATTATAAGTGCTTTTAGTGAAGAAGGAAGTTTTGATATTAGCAATACAAAATGGATGATATTAGGGATGATGTAAACATCCAGAGAGTTTTGGACTTTCTAAATGTTAGAGATTTAGGTTTAATAGACATCGAAAAATTTCAATTTATAGGTGACCATGATGTCAACAATTTTATGCAAATCGAAGCAGAACCATCCAATCCAGAAGAAATGGAAACGGATGCAGAAGATGAATATGCTGATGGAAATGTGGTGTTCCTTGAAAACTATAATGAGTTTGGTTTTTTCAACCGAAGTGTTTTGCAAAGCGCAGAGCTATGCTGTTGTAACAACATTTCCGGATAGAGAAGATCATATATTGTGTTATTTTTGTTTTTCACTTCATCTCAGTTTTTTTCAAAATTCTACTTTTCATAAACATGTTAGTACTCATTATAAGAGGAAAATGGAATATTCAATTAATGATTTGAAATATATAATTTGTTCCAGATCATTGTATCACATAATCATACCAAACGCTTGTGTATATTGTAATGTTACTAATGGAGTTTTTGACATTGATGCAAACCCTCATATTCCTATAGTACCGTATTAGATAAGCTTATTTTAATCGTTTTCTTGTATATACTATAAAAAATAACATGTACAAATTTTGAATTCCATTTAACCATTAATAAAAAGGCATAGTAGTTATTTGAAAACAAACAATAAAATTTGCAAAATAATGTAGGTGTGATGGCGCTGGAGTAGTGAACACGTGTGGCGTGGCTTCCTAAATTGAGTTAAAAATTTATAAGAAATTTAGTGCGAAATAATTATTATTGTTGTCACAAGTTATTGATTATTCTTAATATAATCTAGATTAGGTGTTTTTGCCTCAGTTTGTGTTCTCCAATTTGATAGACATTGAAGAAATTAGACGTGCTGTCAAAAATTAAGTAGATAGGATATTCAATGATCAATTCAGAAACGAAATAGTCAACACAATTACTAAAAAGTTAGAGGAAAAGTTCGAACATCGGATTGGAAAATTGGAGGATGACCTATCCACAGTAAAGGATCAGTTCCGGATCGTCTCCGACATGAATCGACAATTAAAATCCAAGATCGATAATCAAGAACAGTATTCTCGAGGTCAAAATGTTCGAATCTTCGGAATTGAGCACGACGAAGGCGAAAACGCGATGCAAAAGGCGATGGATTTATTTAATGTAAAATTAAAAATGAATATTAGCAAAAACGATATTAAAAGCTGCCACCGAGTAGCGACAAAAAATCACAGTCCAAACAAGCCTCCTGCTCTGTTGGTTCAGTTT
>MU187461.1:54527-74151 GCA_016904865.1 Pissodes strobi | reverse complement strand
TATATAGGAATGTGGATTTTTGTTTTGCTTTACCCTTGTAATAGATTTTATTTTCAATTTAGTGCGGCTAGACTAAACGATAAAGTCATCACTTTACGGAAATCGGTGTTTATTCTGAAAATTAATTGAATACGAGGGTAAGACCAGAAATTCCTGTCAAGATAGATTATTAAAATGCCTTTAACCCCATTTAACCATTTCAGTTTGACCTAGGGAATATTTCGAAAATGTATCAGATTTCTAGGGTAAGGCAAACAAAACTCGCGTGATTATTTTAGTTGATAATGCCTTAATCCTCGTTTACGTCTCTTCATTATAGTTAACCATAAGTAAACCGATTTTTCCGAACCGCCAAAAAAACAGTTTTTCGACAGTGTTAGGTTAATGGGTCGCGTTTTCTATCATCGGCCTTCGTACTAATCCGCAAGAATGCCAAATGTACACTTGCTTATTCAGAAGAGTGTGTGGCCAGTGACCATCGCGTTCTGCGAAAATGGTAAAACAAACTGAACGCGCGTATATAGTCGGTTATTTAAAGTTTGTTGACCCCGTTGGGGAGCCGCGCCGGGGGGGGTACCCGTATCGACCACGCAGGCTCCTTTCGAAAAATTACATCGACCATTTCTCATCCGAAGGTTTCGGAGATTGTGTTTCTTGTTACGTCATAGGCTACCAATTATTATTATTACTTTCAATAATAATTATTAGGCCGAATAGCGTACGTAAACTAGTCAGCGCCAATCGGGTGCGAATATGCCGATTCGTAACCAATCGAATCCAAGATGGAGGTGCGAACGCATTAAGTATACCAATATGTAGTTGCATCAAATTATCAGAATAATTCTCGAATTTACTCGGTGTACACGTTTTTCTCTAGTCAATGGCAACAGCGCTCAGTACAATAGATTTTGCTTTTTAGATGTGCGTCAAAATCTGTCAATGGAATGACATTTAATGGAAAATGTGACCTTTGGAACTGCACGATAAGACCGCCTTGGACTATATCCAAATTTGTACACCACAGATTCTAAAATTCAAAGAAATGCAAATTTATATGTAATTACTTCCAATAATTCTAAAGAATTCTAAAAATTTTGGGAAAAAATTAATATTTATTGCGCAAGATCTGAAATTTTTTTCTATTTTTTAATATATTTTTTTTCTTAATTGGAATTTTCCATGTATAAGGCCTTCTGGGATGCAGTTTGAAAAATGTATTCATGACTGCCACGTCCGTCTCTTGGCAGAACTGAATCAGCCTTTCTCCTCTTTCACTTCTCGTGCCTAGACCGTATCTTCCCACAACACTAACAACTGTTGGTACCCTGTCCTATTTTGGCGTTAAAATCGCCCATGATGATATTTAGTTCATGTTTTTGGGAGTTTTAATGAGTCTTCTAGTGTCTAATGGAAGTTTTCTATTTCTGTTTCAGTAGATTCGGCTGTGGGTGCGTAAACCTAAATGACGTTCATGTCAGAAGGCCCAGAGTTAATCTTCAACAGTACAATTCTGTCCGACATGGGTGCAAATCCTATCACTGCTTTAGCTATTTCCTTTTTTACTAGTATAGCCACGCCATTTCTGTTTCGTGTTGTGTCATCTCCCGAGTAATAGATATGGTGCTCGCCCATAACTGTCTTTCCGGAATTTGGCCATCAAACCTCACTGCATCCTAAAATATCGATGTTCAGGCGTTTCATTGCTTGAATAATATTTGTTCCAGGTACCGATCCTTTTCACGATTGGGACATTATTGGCTGATCGAGGGATTCTTCACATCCTCTCCCCACTTAAGGGGTGCCCGGGACTGAGGGCCGTTTCTTTCTGATTTTCAGTCATTGTGGTGTCCTGGGGATGTATTAGACACCAGGTAGTTTCCCGTTGCTTTTCTGGCCTTGTGAATCAGCCGCTTCTAACATGAAGTACTGGCGCTGTTTGCAGCCGCCCATTCTGGGTCAGACGCTGCAGTGCTAGTTTTGGTCCGCCCCGGATATTTGATTTACCGGTACCACCCATATCTGGGAGACGTTCCCCTATCCGCCACCTGGGGAGACGCCCGATGGAGGACTAGCAACCCCACACGGCGGAATTGGTTTTGTAATACTTTTATTAACTCCCCGAACATTTTTTTACGTTTTTTTTTTTCAATTTTGTCCCATTTTTTCAAAAATTGTTGTTTTTTTTTCATAAAACATTTATTTTCTTCCCATTTTTACCATCCCCAACCTCGCCATTTTTTCGCCGAAAACCGCGTTTCTCTTAACTTTTTTTTTCTTATTTCGTTTTGTAATGCTTTTATTAACTTTTCGAACAATTTTTTCATTTTTTCCAATTTCGAAAATGTTTGTTTTTTTTTTCAAAAAGCATTTTTTTCTTTCCATTTTTGCCATCTTCGACCTCTTAGCTCAACTTCTTCGCTTTTTTTCGCCGAAAACCGCGTTACTCTTACTTTTTATTTTTATTAAATTTATTTTTCTTATTTTGTTTTATAATAGTTTTATTAACTTTCCAAACATTTTTTTAGGTTTTTAAATTTTTTTTTCATTTTTGCGAACATGTTTGGGTATCCGGGAAGGTAGGAGCGTGGGGGTATAATCCCCCCCCCCCTCCCCTCCCACTGATGATTATCACTTGTCAGATTTTCGATCCGAGGCTCCGTTGCAGATATATTGACAAAAAACGGTTTTCCCCCCAAAATCCCTCCTTAAATTAGAGCCCCGGTCCCCCCATATGGTCAAATGTAGCCCCCATGAGGCGCACCTACCATAAACATTTTGACCCCGTAGCTCTATTAATTAATTAATTATCTTACGCACTGCACTAAATATAAAAAATACGTCAGATTCACTTTACGCACTAGTGCGTAAAGTAATTTATTTTACGCACTGCATAAAAAAGGTATATTTTACGAATCTCAGAGAGCGTGTAAAATGAGTATTTTACGCACGGTAGTAGAAAAAACAACTTTTTAAAAAATTTGTAAGGGCATCAAGAAATGGCGATTCGCGTGTTTAAAGACTAAGGTTGATGATGGTCACTCGAAGACGAAACGCCGAATTAAAAATCTATTGAGGTCAACTTGTAAAAGAGGAGAAAAAGGCTATAAATATGTGAAATTCCTTATAATTTGCCTCTTTTATTAAATTCACAACAAAATCGAATTTCAGACATGAATTCTGGCAAATAATTTTTAAAATTTATTAAAAGAGATCAAAATAAATTTCACATTTTTGCACCCATTTGTCCTTCTCAGAAGATGACGTATTTAGATTTCAAATGAGACGTTTTGTTTGTTCGTAACCGTCATCAAATAACACTGATGATATTTTTTTGAGTTCGAAACGTCCAACAAATATAAAGTGTGTTTAATTTAGAAGGAGATTTAGAGTTTCGACTATTTAAAAAAAGAATTGATGAGGGTTGCGAAGAAAGGAAACGTCGGATAATAACAATGACTGAGTAAATTAATTTTGTCATGTCTCTTCAAATAGAGTCAGTAGGGAAATAATGAGAGTTCCGCGCCCTCCGCGGCAGAGGAAGGCGCAGAACCCCCATCCTATTCCTACCAGAGTCAGAAAAGGATCCCGGATATTCGGTTTTTTTTTTCAAATATCTTCAGAAGCATTTGGAATTTCTAAACTTTTGGCCAAACTGTGCAACCTTGCCCTAATTTAGCCGACTTCGTATCTTCTATAGTTTCCGATATTCTAATGATACTCCTCAAATATGAAACATCCTGTAGACGTTTTTCTCTATATTTAGGGAAAATTCCCTGCCAATGACATCAGTGCACTAGATTTTGCTTTTCAGATGTGCGTATTTAATTAGAAAAAAACATTATCAAAATGTTATACAGGGTGTTTAAACCAACCAAAGTATCTATTTTTTTTTAAGGGAACGCTTTATATAATGTATATGAACAGTTTAAAAATTTTTCAAAAACGACATATTGAATGGTATATTTGACCAGCCCAGTGGCGTGCCATCAAAAGGTAACGAATAGCGATACAAAAATTACTAGGCTGTGTTGATGATGGTCGCTCAAAGACGAAACGCCGGATTGAAATTCTATGGATTTCAACTTGTAGAGGAGAAAAAATGCCATTAAATATGTAAAATTCTCTCGATTTTTTCAAATGGCTTCGTAAGCATTCGGAATTATTACATTTTTAGGGCGGCATTTTGATCAGCACCAAATTGCGCTACTTTCCTCTAATTCAACCTACTTCGCATATTTTATAGTTTCCGAGATTCTAGTGATACCCTGAAACACCCCGTACACGTTTTCTCTAGATTTAGTAAGCTCATCCTGCCAATGGCAACAGTGTTCAATGCGCTAGATTTTGATTTTTAGATATGGGTATTTATTTAGAAAAAAAAAACAATAAGTAATATTTTTCAAAACAAACACAAAAATTTGAAAAATCTCCAATGTACAGGGTGGTTCGAATTCGAGCCTATTTATGGGGAACTCGAAAACTTTAAGGGATACAGTGTCGGTCAAATTAAGGCAACATTGCGTATTTAGGTGCCTAACAATATGCCGTTTAAAAAGTTTTAAAAATCCGAGTATTTTCGGAGATATCCGGAAAAAACCGAAATATTGAAAAATCGTTTTATTCTCGAATTCGAGCCACCCTGTCCAGGGTAATTTTGACCACCACTCCAGACTTAATTATTTTGTGGATCGAAAACTATTTTTGTCTCAACCAATTAGGTGTAGTTTGTTGCTGGTCATGAAAATGTTATTATACAGGATGTTTAAAACAATCGAGGTAACCAATTTTGTAAGTACCTATCTTAAAAGTATTAAAAGAACTTTTCAAAAACGACATAATATTAAATGGTATAACTGACTTTATTTTGGTCTTTAATCCAGTGGCGTGCCCAAAAAGATTATTATCAACGTAAGATAACTTCCAGAGCGTAATTAACTTGAATACGATTAATAGTTTAATAGAAAATTGCTGCTCGTTGATGGCGAGCCCTTCGGACACGCCAATGTGCGCTATTTTTGCATTTTTAATATACATTAGTTTATGTTACAGGAGTCCATTGAGATATTTAAATTTTAAAAGAAAGTTTAATTGTTCGTTAGTGACGAGCCATTCGAGCACGCCACTGTACTCTATTTTCTCATCTCTTGGACTAAAAAATATAAAATAGTTCCTTCCATCATTTTGACGTATAAATACAAGGGATATTTCTATCGTTATTTCTTTAAAATGGCAACGTCTGATGTTATGTGATCGTATTACATCATTTTAAGACTTTCAATTCGATATGATGTTACTTTAACGCGCATATAATTTTAATATCAATCGTATAATCCCGAGTGTTACAATATTTGGGTCAATTTGTGCGGCATATGTACGTATATAGCAGATGTTTCGTCTTTCCGGGTAAGATTTTATGTATATGGTATTATTCACTTGGGAAACATAATTTATTCCATACTTAATGCATAGTGATTTCCTATCGGTTGCAACACTGACCTCATCTCAAAAGAGGGCCGATGCGGGCATGATTATAATATATTATAGATTTCTTATACAAATTAGAAAAATGTAAAAGCAGCACTTCCAGGGTGAACAAAATTAATGGTTTATATTCATGTGGTTATTTTGAAATGATATCTTTTATACAGGGTGAGCTATTTAAGTTTAAACTTTTCGTCATTTCAAGTGTTTGAAGTAAAAATTTCTTTAGCACTGGTGTGGTGTGATTTGAGACTGAATGAAACAAAAAGCGACCGTAAAAGAGATCTATAGAGTGTAGCCTGCGACAGAATGAGATAGAACACAATTATGCAGTTGTGACATGTTTGTTAAAAGTAAAAAGTAGTTCTCGTCCCATCACTGATGTTAAGCAACGTCGGGCGCGGTTAGTACTTGGATGGGTGACCGCTTGGAAACGTCAGGTGCTGTTTTATTTTTTGACAAGCGTTGTATTAGAAAAAAATTAGATTAGAAAAAATAATTACAATAGCATACAGTTAGCATATTTCATTTTCGTTAAAATTAAGGTATTTAAAAAAATCGAGACTCTCATTAAATCGGCCGCAATTCGAAAACCGTAAAGGACTGTTCATAGTGGGAGCGTCGGGCGTCGCGTCGCGTCGAGCGTTGCGTCGCGTTGAGCGTCGCACAGCGTTTCGTTGCGTCAAGACATTCATAGTGACAGCGTCAATGACATCGTCCTCTACTGCGGTTTAAAATACAGTTTACAAAATGGCCCCAAGAAAAGCAGTTGGTTTGTGTACGTTAATGTTCTTATTGGACACCATATTTTAGATTAAAGAGAAGAATAGTTGGAATTCACCCCATAAACAGGGAAGGACATGTATTTGGTGATACATCATTTGTATCGCGAGCTAAGGATGTCCCCAGATCGATTTTTTAATTATCTAAGAATGTCCGCAGAATCTGTTGGCAAAGGTTGACCATCGTCTGGAAAAAACAGTAGGTTACCAATTTTGGGTAAAACAGATTTATTTCACCTGTTGTTTTGGGGTTGCACCCACCCCTTTAACACCCTAAGGACAAAAAATCATACAAACAACAAAAGTTTAATTTCATTACCAATTAAAGCTATACCTACCGCAATTTTTTTTTATCTAAATTTAAGTCATCTAGTCAATAACTTATGTTCGGCACTAATTATCCGGTCGACTGTAAAAACGTGATGATGATGATGAGTCGTTGTTAAAAACATAAAATCGAACGTATCAAAATTATTTTATGAACCCAGTTGTGGCCAAACCTCACACCGAGGAGATCCACAACACATAGGTATTCCATAATGCCGGTCTTGCATGTATTTCGGTTATTAATAACTCGGCTGTCTCTTCAGAAGTCACCTTGACTGACAACTAAACGTCCTGAAAACGCAATAAAACAATCCGGATTGTTTCCGACGCTGACGCTCGACGAACGTTGTTTACAACGCTAGACACGCCGCCCTATTAGCGCTTCTACTCTGAGCATGTATATTTAAATACATTGGATTGTTTTTTAAAGGACGCGACGCTAAACGCGACGCGACGCCCGACGCTCCCACTATGAACAGTCCTTAAGAGTTGGTACTAAATAGTAAATGGCAAAAAGTTGGGTTTCTTTGGGTACTTTAACGTGCCGTATTCCGTTCGATCGTACAACTTTTTATTTTTTTTTTTAATTCGCTATACGTAATTTTTAAATTTTCACAATTTTCTCGGCAACAAAAATAGACAATAGCGGGTAATAATCTATTTATTTATTTTATTTTATTTCAATACTTTATAAACACCATAAGTAATTACATGTAAAGGTAAAAAATATAACAAAACTTAAACCAGAAACATAAATGAATACAACAAAAAACAAGTAGTAAAAGAGGGTAGCAATATGCAAAAAATAGCCCCAACTGATAACTAAAAACTGTTTAGGAAAAGTTCATGAATAATGAATAATATGGTCTAAGTACATCTGTGCCAAAGAAATCCAGCATTGAATTTTCATTTAAAAAATTATTACAGACTAATACCATGTTGTTGATAGGAGAGACACCATTGTTACTGATACTAAAGAGATCTTGATGTGTTGATCTTAATCTAATCTTTGGTACTTTAAAATGAATGTTATTTATAATATCAGACTTTTGGTATTTAAGATTATTAACAATATAATATAGGAACAAAATGGCTTGTTTTTCCCTTCTTAATGAGATACGTTGGACACTAAAGCTTTCCAACATGTACTGATAAGAAATCATATAGGGATATACATTATTTTCCTTGACATAAAGCGCTTTTGAACTTTTTCAATGTAATCTTTCCATACAGATCTTGTTGGTGACCAAATGTTACAGGCATACTTCAGGTTAGGTCTCACAAGAGCATTGTATAACCCTCGGTATAACCTCACAACCGTTACAATGCTGAAATTCTTGCTATTGCGCAATAAAAAACCAAGAATCTTGTAAGCCTTATTAACATTATTACAGTAATGAATATTAAATGTCATGTTTGACTCAAAAGTTACCCCGAGGTTTTTAACATTATTTTTGCGAGCAAGAGATATCCGATTAATTGCATAATGGTGCTTAATACAGTTTACTTTACGGGTAAATGTGACTATTGGGCACTTGGTAATATTAAGAAACATTTTGTTTGCTTTGAACCAGTCGCTCACCAAATTTAGGTCTGCCTATAGCCTATTGCAATCTTCTAAGCATTGGATCTCTCGAAATAATTTATAATCATCTGGTCGATCCCATGATTAAAGATGCCAAGTCATTTATGAAGATAATGAACAGCAAGGGACCAAGTTTGCTTCCTTGCGGAACACCTGAGCTTGCAACAAACTTTTCAGCGAGTGTTTGTCCCACTTTAACCGCTTGAGTTCTATTACGTAAATATGACTTCATAAAATCAAGGACCTCCCCGGAGATGCCTAAATCAACCAACCTATCCAAGAGTATGCAGTGATCTACTTTGTCAAATGCTTTTGCACAGTCAGTGTATATGACATCCAACTGCAATTTATTGGCTGTTCTGAAAAAAGACAAAGGTTGGTTACGGTTGACTTGCCAGGTACAAAACCATGTTGGGACTCGGAAATTGAGTGTCGAACCAAGTTATACAGATTATCTTATATTATATTTTCAAAAATTCTAGCGATTACATTTAAGAGACTAATTAATTGGGCGATAATTATTTATCTGGTCTTTTCTGCCATCTTTGTGAATAGGTGTTACATTTGATATTTTAAAATGACCTGGAAATTTCCCTTGTTAAGTGACAAGTTAAATATAAAAGCTAGAGGTTCTGCAAGAAAATCTATATATCCCTTGTAAATGTAAGATGGTATTTCATCTGGCCCTGTAGATTTTATAATATCACATTCAGTTACCATTGCGAAATTAAAAGGCCCCTTTATTTTGGCCTCTTTATCTGCATTATTTTGATTATTTTCATATGAAGATTCAAAAAATTTGACAAAAGCATTGGCACTACTCTGAACCCTCAAATTTCTCAGCCCCAAGTGTCATGATCTTTGGCAGTCCTTAAAAAAACCCAGAAATTAGTTGGATTGTTTACTAGATCTGCTTCAACTGATTGCTTATATTCATCGTATTCAGATTTAGTTTTAGATTTTATACTTTTTCTTAGCAAACAGTAATTAATGACCTATTCATCAGATGCACAACAGCACAACCCTTTTTAATAAAATGGTGTAACTGATTTTTGCTTTTTATACTTTTAATTAAGTCAATTGAGTACCATGTTGGAAACATGGAAGACAAATTATTTTGATTAAACTTAATTTTTGGAACGGAAGCTACATGTTATCATAAAAAATATATACACATTCATTTATATCACTAGATGTAAACAGACCAGTCCAATCACAATTTTTTATTAAGTTATATAGTAATGTAAAATTTGCTTTGGGGTAGTTATTGTTACATTTAAATTCTTTAACAGAGATTTTTGGTTCTTTATCTTTACTACGTTGGGGTTTGGAACCTTCGGCAACATGCACTAAAACAGAGTTTTATCCACAATACCGAAACAGAATATTTGCACTCGACGCGCGTTTCGCTAACCATGTTAGCATCATCAGGAGATGATTAACAGTTTTAATCATATCCTGATGATGCTAACATGGTTAGCGAAACGCGCGTCGAGTGCAAATATTCTGTTTCGGTATTGTGGATAAAACTCTGTTTTAGTCTTTATCTTTAGTAATTAGCTCAAAGATTGATGCTGGATGATAATTATCTTCGACTATAAGTGGTAAGTCTGATCTACATAAAGTTTGAATTTGCATATTTGAAATTACAAGATCCAAATATCTATTCATGTGATTAGTAACATTATTGCTGCAGACCATATATATTGAGAAACTGATGTATGAGTACGCATTTATCACAGATTTTTTGATTGTGTGTAAAATTGTTTTGAAAGAGAGGTACATTAAAATCACCCAGCAATCAAACATTGGCATATTTTCTTAAAATGATGTCTTCAAAATGATTAAAATAGGTTCCATACTCATTTATACTACTATTAGGGACAAAATAAACAACATAAATATACCTTTTTACATCTAGCTTTGATGGCAATAACACAGTCGGTAAAATCGACAGCCTCATATGGTAGGCCATTTTGCAAGCAGTACTTCACCCCCTCGTGCTCCTTCATTATTTCCATATTTACGGAGTACTGTATACCGCTGGTCTAGAAGTTCACCATCATAAAAGCTGCTATTCAGCCAAGTTTCGGTGAGAGCTATAACATCATATTCTTCACATAAAATACTAGCATATAATGTCTCCGTCTTGGTTCTTAGACCTCGCACATTTTGGTAGTAGATCCTCAAATTATTTATGTCATGGTTAGCAGAAAGAATCTTAGTACCATCAACTGCACTGACCACCTCCGCGTAACCCGTTCTTCCAGATGACCCATTTCCTTCTATGGCGCCCTCCTTGGCATAAAAAACTTAGAAATTAGGGCGCCGTTTGGCCATACCTCTTTGCGCCATGCTTTTTTAAAGTTATCTTTATTGATGGTCACCTTCATTGAAGTGTATATCTCTGGCCTTTTGGATTGGTGGATTTCACATTGAACCTGGGAAATCGCCAATTAGCATTTACTTTAGGTCATCGGGACTAGTATTAGGAGCCAAACGTGATACATAAAGCGATACATACTTGGGAACTGCCTTAATTGTTGTTTCAGTATCGCTTCTCTCCACAACAAACCTGCGGTTTCTTTGTTTGTTTTTGGGTTTCACTAACTCCCATGAATCCTCATCATCATCAGCTGGGGTACGTACCAGCTCTTGAAATTTCGCATTTTGCTGTGCTTGTAATACGGCTGCCTTTACTGCCTTGGAATCAATAAAATTTCCCTGTTTTCCTTTGTTTTTGAAACAATCAGGTTTTTTGGTTCTGGTTCTGACACATCAGAAGTGACTGTTGTGACAGATCGGCTTGACGTTGACGGTTTTGACAGAGATGACGTAACTGTCAATTTTGGTTGATGCACCCCGGTTGATCCGGTATTAAAGAGAGAGGTACCTTGTCCTTCTCTAATTTGACATGTAGTTGCCGATGATACGCCTGCGCCGAGTGCGTGATCGGGCTGATCATCCGCCAAATCGATGACATGCTCCTGGCAATATTTGTTTTCGTTTTTTTTGACTTGCCATAAAAAACCTTTGGTCCTCAAATTTTTTCTTCATAGTTCTTTATTAGAGCTTTTTGGAGACTATTGGAGTAATCCTTTTCGGCCAGTAGCTCATCCTTAAGGCAAGTTTCTTTCTTGAGCGATTCAGTTTTGTTTTCCAACTCATTTAATAGACTTTCACGATCTTGATCCACATCATTCTTAAGAAGCAGGACACATTTTGGCATGCAGATATCACAAAACCACATTAAACCTGGATTATTATTTAAAATTTTTTGCCACGTGTCTTTAATAGATACACACATATTGTGGAACACGAATATGCATATTTTACACTTTATAAATTTTGAGTTAACAATGAAATTATGGGAGCAAACACGACACACATCCGTGCCGCCCGCCATATTGCTGCCAAACATTTAATTGGGTTATTGCCCAAATATACAATATCGGGTAAGCGGCGAGTAATAATCTATTTGGGTTAGATTGGGTTATAAACCCAAATATATAATAGCGGGTAAGCAGTGGGTAATGATCTATTTGGGTTAAATTGGGTTTTATAACCTAAATAGACAATTGCGAGTACACAGCGGGCAATAATCTATTTGTGTTATTGCGAGTAAATAGCGGGTAGTAATCTCTAATCTAATCGGTTCTGTTGTGCTATAACCCAAATTGATATCGGTTTACAGCAATGTCTACGTCATCTTAGGGTCAATCCGAGGGTCAATCGAAATACTTCTTTAAGATTTTTGGATGAGACGTCAAATAAGGCAGGCATTCGATAACATATCATTCTCGTCTGAAAAATTAGCATTTTCTTCCGATAAGAGAAAAAAGTTAAAAGTACTTCTGGTCCCATCACTGAAGTTAAGCAACGTCGGGCGTGGTTAGTACTTGGATGCGTGACCGCTTGGTTTAGCTTTATGAAGGTTTCACTTCTACCCTTTGTGAACTGTGTACATGATTTTTTTTTTCCTTTCAAGTACCTTGTTTGTTATATATTCGAGGTTATTTGGTATGCTGTGACTTATCGGAAAAAGGATATCGAGGTAAGATAGATTTAATTAAAATAAAATTGTTTCCCATTTTGTAAATTTCGAAACAAAACCTATTTTATTCGTTTAATAGTTGTTTTTTCAGAAAAAAAATATTTTATTGCTTTTTAAATTAATTTATATTGAAAAATGTGTGATGGTTTTCTTTGACTCATCCTTAAGGTTTGCTCTGCTCTGCTTAGCCCAGCTGAACTCAAGGTACCTGGGGAAAGTTTTCAACATATGTCACTTGCCTTTCAAACATGACATAAATGATACCAAGGGGCGCAATGGCATATGTCAAAGTCAAAATTATTTACGGTGTTGCATGACAGCTCTTAATCAAATCAATCACCAATTTGCGTCACATGCAGCCACCTTTATAATCAAATCATGGCCGGAAGGGCGTTGATAAATATTTATAAAACCTAAAAAATAATTAAACAAAAGAAACGTAGATTTCAACTAGGCTCAATGATTTCACTGAAGTTAACCCGAACGGTCGACAGACCACCAAATTTGGTGTTTTTTTTCTAGTGTTACTTCATTTTCGTACTTATTTTGTGGTATTAAAATCTTTTGATTTTAAGTTTTGGTAATATCATATTTTGTGGTTCTTCATTTTGGTATCCTTTAACACTGTTGTGTTGTCATTTCCTTTGCTCATATTGACGTTAAATCTTTGTCTAGGCTGTTTATTAAATCGATTTTTTTTATATTGTGCTTTGCCTATCTAAATCTTGTTGTAGACTAAGTTCCTGGATTGTTTTTCCCATATTTGTATTCCACACAAAGTATATATTAAGTACTTTGTAAGTTTTTGCCTCGGCGCTTGTCTCTTTCCAATTATTCTTCTTCTTCAAGGGCCTATTCGTTTCGAATATTGACGACCATCCTAGCTATGATGACCTTGTTGACTGCTGCTTTAAACCGTTCTGTGGTTGTTTTTGAATACCATGTCCTTAGGTTCTTGAGCCATGATATCCTTCTTCTTCCGGGCCCTCTCCTTCCAAACACTTTTCCTTGGAGGATGGATTTTAAGAATTTGTATTTGGAGTCATTATATGCCCGAGATATTCCAGCTTCCTTCTCTGAATCGTGTTCATCCCCTTTTTCCTTCCTCATTCTTTCCAGTACTATTTCGTTGGTCACTCTATGTACCCATGATATTCTAAGGATCCTTCTGTAGAGCCACATCTCGAAGGCCTCGAGTTTCTTTTGTGTTGCTTCGATCAATGTCCAGGATTCCGTGCCATAGTATAATATGGAGAACACATAGCAGCGCAGGATTTTTACTTTGATATCTAATTTGAGGTTGTGGCTTTTGAAGAGCTTAGACATTTTGATGAAGGCATCTCTTGCTTTTTCTATTCTACATCTGATTTTTTGTGAGTGGTCCCACTGTTTGTTTACTAAGGTTCCCAGGTAGACAAATTTGGATACCCGTTCTACTGGTATATTTTTAATAAATAGTTGGCAGTTTTATTTCTTCTCTTTACTTATGACCATAAATTTTGTTTTGTTGATGTTCGTTGTTAGCTCATTTCGTTCACTTTGTTCATTAGCTGTTGTAGACCCTCTATCTATCTGCAAATATATCGGTATCATCTGCATAGCGGATATTATTACAAGAATTCCATTCTCATCGTTTTCCAGAGCTTCTCTAAATATCTCTTCCGAATACAGATTGAATTTCAGAGGGGGCGTACGACAAGGGTGTCGTACGCCCCGCAGAATGTTATCTGCCTCTGTTATTTCATCTCCAGCGTTGATTTTTATGGTGGCTGTCTGGTTCCAGTACAAGTTTTGTATAATTCTGAGATCTTTATCATCCATTCCGGTGCCTTTCAGTACTTGTATCATCTTCTGGTGTTGGATTTTGTCAAACGCCTTTTGGTAGTCTACAAAGCAGGTATAAATGTCGCAATTCTTGTCCTTACATCGCTGGAATAATACTCGTTTACTTAACAGTGCTTCTCTTGTTCCCGCTGCTTTCATGAAGCCAAATTGTGTGTCTGATACTCTCTCTTCGCATATCTTGTGTATTCTACGATGGATAACCTTAAGGAAAAGCTTGAGTAAATGGCTCATTAAGCTTATGGTTCTATATTCTCCGCATTTCTTTGCCCCTTTTTTCTTGGGCAGCAATATAAATTCAGAAATGGGCCATTCTTTCGGGATATTGCCGGTGTCATAGATATTGTTAAATGTTTTGCAGATCATTTTTATGCTTCTTCATCTAAAAGCTTAAGGAACTCTGTCTGTATCCCGTCCGATCCTGGAACTTTGCCTTCTTTCAACAATTTTATGGCTGCTTCTATCTCACTTGTTAGTATTGGTGGTTCAGTTTCTGTGGATAAGGAAGGGGGATCTTCTCTCTCATCGAAGAGCAAATTCTCTATGTATTTTTCCAAGTGTTTTTAATACTTCCTTGGTCCACAATAAGTCCTCCGTTGTCATTGACGAGTTTTTCTACTGTTCTCTTTTTGTATTTGCCAGTTATTTCTCTGACTCTTTTATGTACATTGAAGTCATCAAATCTCTGTTGCAGTGTTTCTGTTTCATAGCATTTTGCTTTCATTTCTTTCTGCTTGGCTTCTCTGATCTTTCTTTATATTTCACGGTGTATCTCCCTCCTTATGTTATTCCGGTGTTTTCTCCTGTCCTCCATCATCTGTAGTATTTCTTTTGTCGTCCACGTCTTGTTTTGTCTTCCTTCACTCTTCAGAAATTCGTCTTTGATCTCTTCTACCACTTTGTTAAGTGAATGTATTTTCTCTTCCGTGTTTCCGGCTTTTTCCTCGATTTCGTTTTCATTCATTATTTTGTCTCTCAGTATTCTGTCTTTCAATTTTCTGATATCCTGTTTCTTAGGAATTTTTCGTTGTATTTTCCTATACCTGGTTTTGCATTCTCTCACTAGAGGAATGTGATCGGCCTGAATGTCAGCGCCTGGATAGGTGTTTACACTTGTGAAGCTGTTTCTATAACTTGCGTTGACTAGGATATAATCTCTTTTATTTCTTATGATGACGTCTTCACCATTATCTCTAGGCGACTTCCACGTATACATGCGTCTAAGTGGGAGTTTGAAAAAGGTGTTCAGAACAATTAAGTTGTGTTCCGTCGCCAACATACTCAGAGTCAGAGTTTCTCCTCTGTCGTTTCTGTCTCCGAGCTTGTGTGGTCCAACATGATGTTCTTCCTTTCGTTTACCTATTTTTGCGTTGAAATCTCCCATCAATATAAGAAGTTCATGTTTCGGTAGGTTCTTTATGGTACTGTGAATCTGGTCTTAGAATTCCTGTATTTCTTCGTCACTATGATCGGTTGTAGGTGCGTTGACTTGAATGATATTATTGTTCACTGGTGAAGCGTTGATTCTGTCGTTTACTGGGACAAAATTACGTACGTGTTTTACTACACTTTTCTATTGTGTCCAATAACAATTAATAATCCACGTTTATTTTATCCGAGTTCGGTAGACGAGGGTTTACGAGGCGAAAATGCTAATTAAAAAGTTTAGCGCTGGAAGTCGCCATTAAAAACGTCGATAAAAATGCAACATTAACGTTTTAGGGATATGACACGACATAAATGTCGGGATTTTACAGAACATAAACGGGTTTTTATGCGCGCGATAATGATTATGGTTGTTTGCGCTTTTCGGATCTTTCCGGGAATAGCGTCGATAATTTTTTTAAAATTTATTTTATTGCACACTTAACTCATGTAAATTACTTATTTCTCGGATTACTTAAATGCTAAACATTTATAGATCATTAAAAATGAAGATAAGAAGGTTCAAACTGATTCACTCTAACGCAAACTGTTTCATAACAGTTCAAAGTTAACAACCATCCTCCCATATATCTTTTAGCTGTGGCAAAAGGCGTAATAAAAACATATTTATTTTCGGCTAACATCCGTATCGTCCACTAATCCATGTTCAATGGGGTTCAAATCGAGATGTCGCGCGGGCCATCTACTATTTCCAAACTTACTGTAATATTATAAACGACTATCCCCTCGAAACTTTTAAATCCGGTTAAAACATGCTAGTTGCTTCCGTCGTCGGCGCTGTGACTAAACCCGAATCGTTTTTTATTCTCTGGGAATTGGGGACCAAAATACCCGTTACACTCTACTATGTAATTTAACAAAACAAACGTGGTTTATTTTGAAACTCCCACAGACTATAAATAGTTAAAAGGAAATGTAGTACAGAAGCTAAAAGCGACGTTGCCGATGCGAACACTAACACACAGCAAATTGTTAGACTGTTAACTATATTATTTTTAAATATATATATTTTTTCATTATTATTTGTTAGTAATGTGAGCGGGCATTTTGGGGTCTTAATTTCCTGATGAAGCATTTAATTCGTTCAAGAAACTTCTTCTTTGACGGTGCATTGGCTTATTGCAAATGAGGGGTCCGGAGGACTTTAGGGACAGTGCTTTTTATTTTATTTTTTTTGTTTATTAAAACTACCACATTTGAAATAGTACATTACAAAAAAATGCAGAAAATGCATTATTTAAGCATAAAAAAATTAATTCCCGAAAAAATCATCATTTTTACCAACTCTAAGCACTCATACTCGATGGTTTCTGTCAAATTTAAGAAATATTAATGCAACGTTGCCGGATTATGCATAATAAGTAACATTTTGTTAAATATCCGAAAATGCTTTTTAACTTCGCGTCAGTTTGGGTGGGTTATACTCCACATCTCTCTCGCTTCGAAAAGAAAACTAAAAAAACTAACCCAAACTAAAATGTTAAATATTATGCAAAAAAACTATTTCGGATATTAACTGAAGGAATTAGCAACGTTACAAAATTCACGCGCAAGCTCTATTGACCTAACGTGGTATGTGTCAATACCACAGATTAACCTATTACAGATGCGAAAGAGTGCTTATATGCATTCAAAACTTGATGGCCTTGTAATAAAGGGCTTGGTTTTGCCGCACCAATGCATTTTTACGTTTCAGTTTGATGTTAGATACAGATCATCTGCACCATTGCATTATAAAAATAGGAAAAGTGGGAAATAAAACAGGATATGTTGCTATTAAACATATATTTAGATTAGGTTACTCAATCAAAAATATGTATATCTATAATACAACAAAATCTTTAACTTTCGATTTGTTTTATCTCATTTTTTTGAACTACATAAATCTCGATTGGCAAACTTTAATGTATAAATGATTTTTAATCTTATAAATAATTTTATTACATGTAAAAATAATTTATTATCTACATTATCTGATTTATTATCTACATTATCTGATTCTTTTGCAAACTGTAAACAAATAGTACTGTTATGATTTTTTTAGCTTTTTTTAATTAAGTAGCCACAGACACAAGTGAATGCATTTTGTGTAGGTAAGTTTTCGTTCCTATAATCGTAATCTGGCAGCGTAATTGCATTAATTTTAGTTACTGATGAATAACTTTTATGCAAAATAGTCCGTTTGGTATTTTTTAAATGTTCTAAAGCAATCCCCAAGTCATCAGCACAATTCACATGATTTGAATGCAAAAAAGTTTGACAAATTAGATATAGATACAGGATACTACACACAAAATGTGTTTAGATTTTTCTAGAGTCCAAAAATGTAGTAATTCCATTTAAAAAAATATCAAAGTAACCCCTAGCACTTTTATTTGAAGTTCAATTGTTTTTTGCTGAACATATCCGAATTCACGGGGGAAAATTACATACGATGGCTATTTCAGTTTTTTATAAAATACAGGGAAAGTCAAAAAACCGCCTTGTCTAGTCCTCGTTGGGTAACCCTGTACAGGACTCATTTTTACCTGTAAATTTGTTATCGGTTTTCACGAAATTTGCTCGTTTGTCTCATCGAATTGAAGTCCTAACCAATCCTAAAATATGTCCATTTCAGTTATGTTAAACTGACTTCCAGATTTATATAGGATTTTACTAAATTTACTCGTTTTTCGTCCAAAGTGAGACTTTAGCCAATCTTAAAATATATTTATAATCCATTGTGGCGTTGTCAAATTGTGATTGTTTTTCTGAAAAATGTGTCGATTTCAGTTATTTAAAACTTTTCAGTCTCACCTCTAAATTTGTATCGGTTTCACGAAATTGATTCGAAATTTGACAAATTGTGGCTTTCTTCTGACAAATGTCGATTTCAGTTATTTTAAACTTTTTAAAGCATTCTTTTGATTAAAAATCATTAAAAGAAGGTACAATTTTGTATAGATAACCAATAGCGCATATACAGGGTTATTCGTTACATTTTGACCTCTGGAGAGTTTATTATAGATTAAAACTTAATCACCAAAAGTTAAAATACGTTTGAATATACAAGGTTTGTAAACAACTCGTGGCTCGAAAAGTATATGATTTTTCAACGAAATATACGTGAAATTAATTCGAAGAAGTGTGATGGTTCGGTGCTCTGCCTCTAACGCTCAAATGCAAAAACTGCAAGTCTTGCAAAATCGTCACCTAAGGGCAGCGTTTTCGGCGGGTCGCCATACCAGGACTGCCGACTTGCACGCAGGAATACGTGGATAAGCTCGCGTGCAAGTTTTACAGTTCTGGAATTCGTGGCTCGCTGAAGACAACTGACATTGCAGACGCCAGATTTGACCCAGAGTTTAGAACCAAACACGGGCACATACATCGGAAAACTACCATCTTTTTCCTAGAACCCAGACCCCCGTAACTAACCCCATCCCTAACCCCTTAAATTTCCCTCGTATAACACTCTCAACCGCCCCTGCTGTCTGGCGGTAAAACGCCTGGTAACAGGAGCACAAAAATCAAAGGACGACAAACAAGTGTATCTGTCGCCACTAGCCCGGCAGCGGGTCCCGCCAATCAGCTTCGCTTGAACATGGTGGGCAGGGCTTGCTAAGGGACCTGGCCGCAGTATATATATATCCAGCTCAGTCAATCGCCGCAGTCATAATATTTTTCTATGGCCGCAGTCGAGGAACTGCAATCAAATCGTCTCTGTGCTTATGTGCTCCGGCAAGGCAGAATGGCCTAACATCGTCAAGTTACGGTTACCATTACAATTCATCCCTCACCAGGACTACCTATTATTAGGCAGCCCATTACCTTTGTATATCTGGATGTGTGAGTGTACAGCCTAGTCAACCGTGACATGGGGTTTTTCTGCTTGTTTTCCCCATATTACCCCCCCTTCACCTTTTTATTTCCTTCAAACCTACCTACCAGTTCCATTGCCATCTATTTGTAATCTTCACCAAAGCACCCTTGAATGGCTACGCCTAAAAAAAAGGTAGTTGATCATGCGGGGTTCATGAAGCATCTGCTTTGAGATGCATGAGATTGCATATGTTACGCGCAGAGATGCTATGTAGAATCATATAGGCTTAAGTGACTTGTACCACA